>PGWS01022318.1:0-24415 GCA_002896235.1 Cicer reticulatum | reverse complement strand
TTCTGATTACTTAGATTTGGTGAGTCGTAATATTTTAGCTGATGACTTATTTAACTCTTTGTCACATGCAAGGCATGAGAATTGATGCTAGCACCTCTTTCTTGTAGATTGGTTGCAAATGTAGGACAGGTCCAACATATTTTAAGGCTTAATGCAAAATTTGAGATGAAGTTTTTTTAAATGATAATTATGGTTAGTATAAACTTTTGTTGTGTGTGGATAATAGTGGATAATAGTTTTTTTAACACAATTACTACTAGATTATAATATAATTCATTATGATCTTTATTGAACCATTGATATATATCACAAATGATTCAGAGATCTACTTAGAGATAACAAATTTAAATAAATAAAAAAATTCTTTTTTATTTGAGTTCTTATTAAAAATTCTTAATTTTTTTTTTTGAATTTGGATGTATATTTTTCACGTCCATAATAATTAATCCGAATGTATATTTAAAAATATTTGAAATGGAAGAAGAAAATAACAAAAATAAAACCTAAAGTCCTAACTTCACTTGCTTTAGATTTAGGTAATAAATGAAGATAATTAATGACGTTGTTATGGTGATTAGTTGTAACAAGATCTTTAAATTGTTGTAAGCAATTTAGTTTTATGGGAAAATTGGTGCCTAAAAAAGTCTTAACTTTTCATTGCCAATGCCATCATGAGTTTTCCTTTGCTATAGATGTTGCACTTTGTGAATAATTTATGTCAAAACACACACTACTGAAATAAATTAGATGAGCGTTTCGAAAAATAAATGTGAAATTCATCTCTAGTTTTGTTATTAAATTAGCAAAGAAACATTAAAAAAGGAATTATATTTTCTTATGTCACTAATCATTATTTATTCTTTTTCTAATAATGACAATTAATCAGTCCTTTCCAATAATTTGATTGCTTGCCTTTTCATGTGTGAAGTATTATCACCAAATTCCATTATCTTCTATTATTCATGATGTGTCTCTCCACAAAGCAAAGGTGTGTGAAAAGAATTTTGCATTCTTTGAAAGGAATATGGATGACTTTTGTCATGATGGGCATTCTCAATCTAAATGAGCATATTTTGTCATAGTATTATTATTATTGTGGTGAGGAGTAAAGACAATGAGCTTTTGATTTTTTATGGCAATGAAGCGTAATATGCATTGTTAATTTTTCAGTATGGGGAATCTAATGAGACTAGCTTTTTGTGTGGCAAAAGCAGGCTTTGGTATCTACTTGATGGACCTTAGAATTTCTACACCATCAAATATTAAGTTATTAACAACACTTTGGATGGGTGGATCCTTTCAATATTGCCTCAATGCCTCTATCTTTGTTTTTATTGAAAAAAAATAGAATTTATAAAAAAATTATTTTGCTCCTTACAAAAATAATTATTTGATTGGTAAAAAAGATAAAATTCTTTAATTGTGAAAAATTCATTCTTATAAAATTGACTTGTAAAGTGGTGAATGTCAATCTTTAAAAACTATTTTAAAGTCTTATTTACTTTGAAAGTGAACACAGATAGACTTTATATTTAGATAATTTGATAGGTGACTCTAATAAAAAATTATTTATTTAAAATTTAATTATATTTTAATTGCTATTTATAAATTGACATGTAAGATGAGTTATCATTCTTTATAATATTATAATATTTTAGGCTTACCTCTTTAACATGAAATGTGTGTTTTTTTATTTCATTATGGATCTCACATCATCTTCTTACTTTCTGGTCTCTTTCTGATTGTTTTCTGGTGAATTTCCTCTTATGTGTGAATTTGTAGTATGCTACAAAAACATTTTTAGTATTTTAAAAGTATATTTTAATTCCACTTAGATTATTTTATTTTTATTTAATCTTTAAAATTACATTTGTTTGAAAATATAGATTATTCTTTAAATTTAATTTTTTTTCGATTTATTGTTAAATATGAATATCTTGAATATCACAATAAGTTGAATATCCAAACTAGTTTGTATATGAAAGAAGTTAAAGACGTTGATTGCGTAAATAGACATTTATTATCTTATTTTTAAGGCTATACGTGAATTTTAATTGTTGTAAAAAAAATCAATAAATACATATTATTTATAAGATTTGATGAATATTTTTTGAAATATTAGTTTGTGGGACATATTTTTGCCACATTTGGTAAAGTTTTAAATGATCAAAAACTTTCAATTGAACTAATTATTTTTAAAATTGAGTTAAAAGATTAACTGTGCAAAAACAATGTAACTTAAAGGACTAAATCGAAATAAAATAAATTTAAAGAATCTAAACGACAATTAAGTTAAACTTAAAAAATTATAAATGTATTTTTTTCTCTAATTTCTATACATATAGCCTAATATTTATTTAAAACATCCATTTAATCAAATTACAGTATAATAGTATTTTCTTAAATTAGTTTTTAAGATATCTATCTCTACAGATATATAGACTCGTTCGCCTCCCTCTGCCTTCAATTCTGATATATACTTTTATTTATATACATGTATAACACATTGTCTTCAGGTCGTGTCTATACATATTATATTTATATCATTATTTAAGAAAATATGTGTAATATAGGTTATTAAATATGTAATTTTATTGAAGGTCATAATTTGTTTTGACTCCATTACGCAGTTAAGTGTAGTTATTGAAGCTTATAATTAAAAGGCTCAAAACTTGGACACACAAATATATTACATTACATCTCTAATCCAATCTAACTTATCGTAGATAAGAAATAAATTTGTTCCGTAAATGAAATTTAAATAATAAAAAAATCAGAATCATTTAACACGTTAGAATGCGAATTTAAATTTACATTAATTCTTCCTATTTATTATGTGAAATTCGTAGTTAAATTCTTAAAAAAAAATAGAAATTAAATGTTACTTACGTTCAAATTAGTATTAACTTTTTTTTAGTCATAAAAAAAATACTATTTAACTTTTTTTGTCATCAAATATTTTTAAGCATAGAAAGGTAATCTTATCATTTTTACTACATGAAAATTTCCAAAAATAGATAATATGCTTCCATCTTCTTCCAAAAGAAATCTATCTAGATATATGAATTCACTCCAAATGTAGGGAAAATTAGACATAAAATGTTGATCAATTTCAAAAAAGAAAAAATCACGATGGTACAATATTCAATTGCTAAAGAGTAATTTAATGAATCTTTTTGAAAAATGTCTTCATTATTATATTATATGCTATGAAGTGACATAGCCAAAGATAGAGAGTTAGTAGTATTATTAATGAATCTCTAATTTTACAATGCTACGGTTCATAAATTTTCACGTAAAAAATAGAAAATTTTAAGAAAAGAAGGGAAAAAAAAAAAGATTTGCAGGGAAAAAATGAAAAAGAAAATAGAGAAGAGAGAGAAAGAAAAGGTTAAAAGGAAAAATCTGTGTTCCTGAGTAGTTGCCAATGTCCTAAGAATCAAGAAGAATTTCTAGGACGGCCCTTTGCGTGTGGAATTCTCGCGCCAAAGAAACATTGCAATCCTTAAACACACAAACAGAAAAAAAAACATTCACCAACTTCATCATCACTATAATAATATTAGAGACAACAACCTTAAAAAAACATCATCATTGCTACATTTTCCAACATTATATCTTATGATCAACAACATTGCCTTTTTATGCTTTGATTCAACACCACCTGTTTTTTATGATCCTTTCCTTGGATCCTTGTCGCATACCAAATTTATATTTAAAAAAATACCCCCTTTTGAATCTTGCATTTACATTTGAAATTTCAGGTTGGTTTTAATTTTTTTTTATTATTATTATTATAACCATGTGATTCAATTGAATGATAGATTTGCAATTTTGGAAAATGGGTGGGTGATTTTATTTTGGTTTTGTTGTTTGTGATTCCAGAGTTTTGATTCTTCTTCCTACAAATCCTTGGTGGGTATTGTGGAATTTGTGCCTTCAAGAAAGTGATTATATATAGATATAATGAAAAATGATTGCTTTTGGGTTGATGAAGACAATGTAGACATTTTATGGTTGTTGGGTTTATGCCTTGATGTAACAAGAAGCATATGAAGGATCAATGGTAATTCAACAATATATGGGTGTCATAAAGTCTACATTTTGCATTGTTTTGGTTCTCAATATTGTAGCAGCTATTGTCACCATTAATGTAGAAAAGAAGGAAACAGAAGATGAATTCATTACCCAACTGTTTGATCCTGCATCTGGATTATTGGATGAGGACACGGTGAGACTCGCTTCACTAGTTTTTTTGTAGCAACGACACTTCAAATTAAAGATATGTCTGACACATGTCGTTGTCGGACACCAACACGACACATACATTTAGTTGCATTTAATCACTTCAACTTATATATTATTATTAATGTTGTGTGTGTTTGTGATAATGAACTTGCAATTGGTAGGGTTGGTTTACTTAAGCCTCACGTGCATAGTTCGAATTCTACGGCTGGTAAAAGCTCGCATGAGGTGAGAAGACTTTGAGTAACAATTACAATAGTTCAATCCTATGATCAAATTGTTAAGCATGAGGATGAGCTACCATAATTATTACACATGGTCTTCTCATTCTGGATAGGAGCTTTTACCGTCCGTGAAATTCAAACTATGCACATGAGGCTTAAATAATTGCAATGATTTGTTATGCAACATGATAGTTCATGTTTTCATGAGATATTTCAAATGGTTTTGTTAAGTTTGTACTTCTTTACTATATTCAGTATCAAATTAGGCACTAACTACCAACATGGTGTGCCACAAGTAGTAGATCCTTAGGTCCTTTAACCACACAAGTAGTAGATACTTAGGTCCTTTAACCATTTAAGCGGGAGTTTAATCTCTAACCGGTGTATATAGAAAAATATATGTTGAGAAAGATCAATTCCTTAAACAAATACCACTTACCATACCCAAAAAAAATTTCGCATTAACTTGATCAAGAAAGATTTCATGATTTAAGAACATATCTATGCTTCTACTTCAACCACATTTCAATTATGAAATTCAATAGACTTTAAAAAATGAAATGAGCATGCACTAAGCTTGATCATTTCCTCATGTAATTATTGTTAAGGTCACTTGTCACCAAGTTAAAATGCTTGAATTATTGTTAACAATTTTTAGATTTGAGAGCACAATTTTTTTGACATTGTGTGATACATTGCTGCTAAGAACAGATGAATGGACTCTAAAACTGGTTATAGTTTCATGCCTGCAGGCAGAAATGCTATGGATCACTTGCATGGAAGATTTGACTCATGTAAAGAAACAAATTGGAGATGTTGGCAACAATGAAATTAACTCAGAATTTGGATCAATAACAAGAGAAAACATCCAAAAATTGATTAGTACTTGCAATCCACAGTTGAAGGAAAACTACCTTAACTGTTTGAGAAAAAATATTGCTCCATTCCAAGATGAATCCAACAATTTGATTGTTGCTTATGGGGAATCAGTTTCATCAAGAAGATATCTACGTCGTGTTTTTCCTCGACACCTAGCAGAAAAACAAGAGGAAGATGACAATGAAAACAAAGGTGATGATGATGATGATGATGACGAGGACGAGAAAGATTCTGATGATTCGTCTAAAAAAGATAAAAATGGTAGTGATTCTGATAAATCGTCAAAGAAGAAGTCGTCCAAGTCTAAACGTCGTGATCGCGAGAAAGCAGTTCAAAAGGCCATAGCTATAACTGCATTGGTGACATTTATATTTGCAGCATTTATCTTTTTATGTTGTTGTAGGTGTTGTGGGAGTGGCAGAGTTAGACAAAATGATGAGAGGCCACTTCTCAGCATGAGCATGAGTGACTACTCTGTTGGTACATAGCAAATAAAATTCATCCTCTCAACTTTATTGTAAGAGGAAATCAGCATTTTAGATTTTGAAATTGTAATCTTCGGTCAATTTAGTCCCTTAAATTGAAAAAAAAGCTGACAATTGAGTCCTTTTTTCGAATTTAGCACCGTAACTTTAAAGGGTGTAACTTGTTTTAATACAACAAGAGACTATTCAACTCAATATGTCAGTCTTTTATTTACTTATGAGATATTCTGGTGGAGGGGATAAATTGATTGATGTTCTTTAATTTAAGGGACTAAATTGTTGGATCGACCCATATAATTTCAAAGACAGAAATGTTGATTTATATTTACTCTCTTGTTAATGTAGTATATACTTACTAGTCTTGACATTTCAATCTTAATGACAGGTTCTTCTACAAATAATCACCCTTCAAAGATTTCACTAAAAGAGGAGAAACATGGAGTTCAATCAATAAGTAGTAGTACTTTCGTTGATGACACGAATAACTCATTGCAAGAAGGTCAAATAGCAAGTGCTGCTGCAAGACCATCATTTGATCTTAAACCTCCACCTGGTAGGGTAGTAGCAACTGGAATTCCACCTTTGAAACCTCCTCCTGGAAGGATTGATCTGGCTCAGCCTATCGATTATGCTTTAAATCCTCCTCCTCCTCCACCTCCTCCTGGACTAATACCAAGCCCCAGCGGTGGTGGTCCTAGGCCTCCTCCACCACCACCACCACCGCTGAAGTCTGGCAATAGTGGTCCTAGGCCTCCTCCACCACCACCGCTAAAGCTTGGCAATGGTGGTCCTAGGCCTCCTCCACCACCACCACCTGGTGCAAAACCAGGTGGTCCTCGTCCACCACCGCCTCCTAGGAGTGGTTCCGGTCCTCCAAGACCTCCACCATTTGGCCAAAAGAGTCCTAAACCTTTAGCTAGTGCACCAAAGGTTCAAGGGAGTGTTGAAGTTGTTTCAGAAAGTGAAAGTGATGTTCCAAAAGCTAAGTTAAAGCCTTTTTTCTGGGATAAGGTTCAAGCCAACTCAGATCAATCTATGGTTTGGAATCAACTAAAAGCAGGATCATTCCAGTAAGTGATAAATCCCACCTTTAATGTTGGATATATTCACGTATAATAAGTTGGACCATAAATTTAAGGCTAAAAATCAATTACGGAGACAAAAGCTCTGAATTTTAGCTTCAAGTTAGAATCAATTCTAGTTGAATATATTCAAAAGTGGAATAAACATACATAATTTTCCATTAGCTAGGTGTTACATAACATTACATTGCTAATACCATTGTTGAATGAATATTTGATAGGTTTAATGAAGAAATGATGGAAACACTTTTTGGCTATACTGCTCCACCAGCGGAAAAAGGCAAAGCTGGACAGAAGAAAGAGTCTTCCTTCAATGATCCTACACCTCAGTTTATCCAAATTGTTGACTCAAAGAAAGCACAAAACTTAGCAATTCTGTTGAAAGCGTTGAATGTGACACTAGAAGAAGTTCGAGATGCCCTACTTGAAGGTTTCTTTTCAATTTTTCTTCTAGAATTGCATATAGCTATAAGAAGAAGTTTGTGAGCATATATTTAAACACAACTTTGTGATGTTTTTGTGTGCATTTATTTATCTATTTTCTTGATCGTCAGATTTGTTGTTCTAACAGGAAATGAGCTCCCTACAGAATTCCTTCATACCTTGATGAAGATGGCACCAACCTCAGACGAAGAACTTAAGCTTAGACTTTACAATGGTCATATTTCTCAACTTGGTCCTGCGGATCGCTTCCTGAAAGCACTGGTTGAGATTCCATTTGCTTTTAAACGAATGGACGCATTGCTTTACATGGGAACTCTTCAAGAAGAACTCACCATGACCAGAGACTCTTTTTCAATTTTAGAGGTAAAGAACTGTTGTAAGATTTTTCATTAAGTTTATACAAGATCAATCTCATTTTATTTATCAAAATGAAAACCAATTTGATTCTATCCTTCATCTCATGTCAGATTGCTTGTAAGGAACTAAGAAGCAGTAGATTGTTCCTCAAGCTTCTTGAAGCTGTTCTTAAAACAGGAAACCGAATGAATGATGGAACATTCCGCGGAGGTGCACTTGCATTCAAACTCGACACGCTGCTAAAATTATCTGATGTAAAAGGAGTAGATGGAAAAATCACACTTTTACACTTTGTTGTCCAAGAGATAATCCGAACAGAAGGAATAAGAAAAGCTCGAATGGTGAAAGAAAGTAGTAGTTTCTCTAGTATAAAAACTGATGACCTTCTCGAAGACATTACACACGAATCAGAAGATCACTACCATGAACTCGGTCTTGAAGTTGTTTCACATTTGAGCAGCGAACTCGAGAATGTGAAGAAAGCAGCAGCATTAGATCCTGATAGTTTGATAGGAACAACAGCTAGATTAGGCCATGGTTTAATAAAAACAAGAGATTTCGTATACAAAGACTTGGCGAACAATGTAGAGAATGATAAAGGTTTTCATGAGACAGTTAAGAGTTTTGTTGAAAAAGCTGAAGTTGATGTCACAAAATTGCTTGAAGATGAGAAGAAAATCATGGCTCTTGTTAAAAGTACTGGTGATTACTTTCATGGGAGTTCAGGGAGAGATGAAGGGTTGAGATTGTTTGTAATAGTACGCGATTTCTTAGTAATGTTGGATAGAGTATGCAAAGAGATTCAAAAAGTACCAAGGAAGCCAACAAAGAATGTGAAACAAGATACTAAGCAAGACACTGCTAGTCCTAGTGCTAACTCTAGAGGTTCGTCGTCGGCCTCGGAAAATCGTCTTCCGCCTCCTGATATTCGACAGCGATTGTTTCCAGCAGTGGTAGATAGGAGAGTGGATGATTTTAGTTCAGATGATGATGAGAGTCCATAGGTTCAATTCAAGTTGAAAGTGAAATTTGTAACATTCTTTTTCTTCTATGGTCATGTCATTCACTTACTAACATATCCTTGTATAGTTTTGTTAGAGAGATGTGACTAATTTATTTGCTTACTTGTCTAATTCTGAAAAGGGTGATTTTGTTGTTGATCATTGATATAATCTAAATGTACGTAGAGTCATGGTTTTGTTGTGCTTTCCTTTTGTAGAAAGATGGTTAGATTGTGTTCTATTTATTTTATGGCATAGAATTAATGTTCCTCAAACTAAATTATATATTCAAATGATATATATAGATCTAGATGGGCTTACATTCATGCAAGAAATGTTATTATTACTATTATTGTCTGTTGAGGTATAGATTCATAGTTTAGGAGTGGTAAAAACCACTTCGATCAGTAGTGATGTAGGGTTTGGTTGCTTTTTTTCACTGTTTGTAATTGTTTGCGATGACTTTGATTCAATTTGGCATTGTCTTATGTATTTGTCTGGGAGTGATGAGATGAAGAAGTAGCATCTTGATTCAGTTAGTTTAATAAGTTCAGTGAATAAAAACTCAAAAAACAAAAAAAAATTTTTTCAAGAATTAAAATCTAAAAATTTAATTTATATACACTTGAGTTATCCATGAACGATTGTACTGTGCCAGCCAATTAAACTATAAATCTAGTGGATAAAGATGACCCCTTTATTTCCTTTTAACTTCTCATTAATTACACACATGTGTTGATAAAAACAAAATATTAAAAGGAAAGCTAAATACAATCTACCCAATAAAGTAAAAAAAGCATCTAACCATAAAAAATAAAAAAATAAACAGAGAGCTCAATAAAGGTGAAAATTTAAAAGATCAATACAACTTACCCAATTTCATAAGTAAGACAGTTTTTACACTCATCAATTTAGCTTCTCAATAAAACACAAGTACAGCATCAACATGCATCAAATATGTAAGTACATCCTTTTAGCGACCAACAAATACCCCACAACTCCAACTGCTGTCTAAATCAATATACAAAATCTAAACACACCAAAAAATCAACATAACACCAACTGCATTGCGAATCTATCCTCTCAACCAAATCCTATGACTCCATATGAGTTCCAAACCGATGCCTAATTTCCTAACTTTCCAACAAAACAATACAATGGGCGTAAAAATATTACATGACAGTAAAAGTGAATGCAAATCAACAATTAACATATCGTTTAACTGTTTTAGCAGAACTTCACATTAAAGTGAACATACCTCAACATTTCAAATCAATTTAACAACGAAGATAGTTAATGAAGATTATATCTAACACACATAATAATAATAATAATAATGTTTTCATTAGAACCAATAGAAATGGAAAAAGGAAGATGATTTTATATTAATTAAAATTAATATTGATTAGAAGAACAAGCTAGTGATAAATATAAATATATCCACATTCCCTAAATGAAAACCTAACTAGAGCTACAACGAAACATAGTCAATCAAGACCAATTTTCAATCTAAATCAAGATACAAAAATAGTAACTTAATTAGACCGATAATAGGTCTCGAAAAAATCAAGTTGATCTAAGAGTCTTCATCAGCAGCAGCAGACTTAGAGGAAGCACCAGTCTTCTTTGGGAGCAAAAGATTGTGAATATTAGGATAACACCACCATTAGCAATCGGTAACATCACCGAGAAGCTTGCTCAATTCTTCATCGTTCCTAACAGCCAACTGAATATGTCTCGGCACAATTCTAGTTTTCTTGTTATCCCTTGCAGCATTTCCAGCCAATCCCAAAACCTAATCACCAAAAAAACACTAATTGAGTTTAAATTTCAACAAAATCGATAATTCAGTCACATTATCAAAGATCAATTAATTATTGACTTAAAATTGTGAAAAACCTAACTAATTTGAACCCTAGATCTAACGACATGTATGTGAAATTGAGAATATATTTCAAGCGGTGGAAGGAAATTACCTCAGCGGCGAGATATTCAAGACGGCGGCGAGGGTAAACAGGAGCACCAGCACCGACGCGTTCGGCGTATTTCCGGCTTTAAGGAAACCTAGCGATACGTCCAACGGGAAATTGGAGACCAGCTTTGCTACTCCTTGATGTGGCTTTCTTAGCGGCACCGGATCCTAGGGTTTTGCCTCTTCCTGCCATGGATGAAAATAGAGAGATTTGAAGGAACGGTGAAATTTGAGAACGGTTTGGAGAGAAGAGTGATTGTAGAAGACGTAAGTACATTCGAGTGATGGCTGGCGAGGTTTTATATTGTGAGATGGGAATGATTGGGCCAATGAAAATGAACGACGCGGATTGATGGTGATTGCCGTTGGATTAGGGTGATTGTGAACGGTTGAGATGAGTTTTTGATGTTATTACGTGTTATTCAGGAGAGGTACTAGCAAGTTTTTACACGGTGGCTCAAATCAAAGTTTGTTTGATATTTGGATTAGATTTTTGGTAACAATTTATGGGCAAATCCGATTTTAAATATGAATTTCGTTTTCACTTTTCACCGCGCAACAACCAATAATGTCTTTGAATTTGAAAAGAGTTGGGATAAAAGTCATATGTATTTAATTATCCATTGAATATTATAAACATAATAGAATACTAATCTTTTATATGGACGAGTGTATTAAATATATAATAACTTAAATTTATGTGATAAACACACACATATCATTGACACGAACTTCATATTAATTTGACGTAATTAAAATTGTATTTAAAACATTCTATAAAATTAATTATGAACATATGGTAGTAATATTTTTTAGTATTATTTCAATTGTATATAAAACCTATAAACATTTAATCAACATTTATAAATTTTATTCGTGTAATTTTGAAATTTATGTGAAAATTATTTTAAGAATAAAAAAAATATCAATTCAACTTCATAGTATTTAAATAAATTTTATTTTCAAGTTTGACTTTAAAAACTAGAAAACTTATAATCAACTTAAAACTTATAAGATATTGGGTGATAAGTGTAACACCCCGATTTTTTTACAGCGTGAGTGTATTTTTTTTTTTAAAACAATTTCATAAAAATGAAGAACTAAAGAAGAAAATACTTTTGGATAAATATTTAAGTCGTAACACAACGACAAAAGTCAACAATATTTACAAACAGTGGAAATAGTTTTTGAAACAAAATCCAAAGTATTTAAATAGAAAAATACAACGGGACTATGAGACCCATCAGACATAGCTCATACCCTTGGAGTATTCTCGGCAGTCACCTGCATAAAAGCAATGCCCCAAGAATCCTACTTTCCCTACATCAGATCAAAATGTGGAACATGGACCCATTAAAAAAGAAAAAGCCATCAGACAGTTTTAGCATAGATACAATCTTCCAAAATAAAATAAATACAATCCCAGAGAAAGACATCTAGTCCTTATAAACCACCTAATCTGATCATGCTACAAAAACTACACCACCATGTGATCTCCACGCGCCCCGCAAGATCCTCCTAACACAGCTTTGGTCAAGTATGACTAACTATTTCCAATCTCCAGGGTATAACCGGTAGGATGATCCTGGTCTTATCTGAGGGCAAAGCCCAAATTTCCACAATAATTGTAAAGGTCACCCAACCGAAATTAACAAACATCACATAACAAAATTCTTATATTTTCAAATGCTCAAAAGAACCTTTCGTCTTAGCATACTCCTCGAAAGGGTTTTCATATGTCCAAAAATGCATAAACAATGTTGAAAAATGAAAGTTTTGACAAACTGCATTGTCAAAGCCGAATACAAATTGAGAAAAGGCAGATTTTTCCAATTCTAAAATGGCTATGAATCAATCAACACTTCAAACATAATGTTATCAACTATGAACACATAATTAACACAAATTAATCTCCACAAATTCACACATCAATCACACATCGAATATTCATTAAATCAATTATGAATACATAAATACATCAAAACTTATCAACCTAACTTCACACCTCAAAGTAATTACGACAAATCACAACAACAACTGAATATGTATATACAATTATCAAAGTATAACAAACATGACTCGCGTGCAAGCACCCTAATGCAATGCGTATATGCCAAAATGCATCATTTCGGAATTCCAAACCAAAACCCTCCTCGAGGGGCGTAAATCATAATTGTACAGCCTCTCACAGACCAGTACTAATTACCGAGGTGCAATCTCTCACGGATCAACACGATTTACTAGCGTGCAGTCTCTCACAGACCAGCACGACATACAAGAGTGCAGTCGCTCACATACCAGCACAATTTTCTAGAGTGCAATCGCTCACAGATCAACACATTCTAGAGTGCAATCTCTCACAGATCAGCACGATGCGACAATCCCCGCAAGGATAAGATGAACCAACAATTCACATGGCATCATCCTGTGGCCCATCACGGTCACCACTATCACCATGGCCCCATCGCGGTCACCATGTACTATGAAATGCATGAGCATACTCTGACTCTTTTCACCACAATCATTAAGTAAATGCAGTTATTAAAAGATTCCCCATTTTTAATACTCATTTAACACTAATGATTTTTCAAACACCACACAGAGCATACTCAAACATATTATTCACACCAATTTAAATTTCCACAACCACATATAAATCACATCTCCAAATTTCATCCACACCTAAATTGAATTAAATTCATTTTTCACCAAGTCACACATAAATTTCATCTCAAAAATTCATAATATTAATTATGAACACATCAATTTCACCTAACATAAATCACCAAAATTTTCAAACATCAATCACCATATTCAATCTCTAAAATTTCAACATAAATCACCAACAACAACATTAAATATATCAGAGTTCTCCCCACCGCTAACTCGGTGCCAACAGTCTCGATTCCTTTTCGAGACTCAAGGAGCTAACTACATAAACATGAATATTTATAACAACTTGTTCACAATAAAACTAATCCAAACACAACAAAAATTTCCAAAATTTCCAAAAATAAATCTTTCTCACACACCAAAGTTTTAAAACCAAATAATCTATATTATTTACTTAAAACTAAATAAAAACAAATATCGTCGAAAATTTCCCATACACACACTCGACTATTAAAAACACCAAAAATTTTGAGTCGATAAAATACTCTAAACTTTTTTTCTTTTAAACTCAATCAAAAATAAATTTAAAGAGTAACATTTTAAACTCTAACCATTTTTATTTCAATCTATCTTTTTGCTTAAACTCTTTAACTTAGTTAAAATTTGAACTTTTTCACACTTTAAACAACGCTAATTTTTTGTAAAAAATTTCAGTTCAGTTCAAACTCATTTATTTGAAAATAACTCATTACGTAACTCAAACTCATCAAATTTAATTATCGCCAATTCACACCGACAACAATCAATTCAATTCCACAACACACATATAACACCTCAATAAATTTTCAACAATTCAAACATAACTCACCCAATTTCAAAACTCCACATTTTACACATAAACCACCAAATTCATCAATTCATTTTCTACAAAATCCACAAATAAAATCACATCTCAAAAATTCATAATAATAATTATGAACATATAAATCACACCAAACTTGAATCACCACAAACCACACCTCAAATTTAATTCCACTAAAATTACACACAATCACATTAAATTAATTTTTCACAAAATCACACATCAAATACATCAAATTTTCTTTTCCACAAAATCACAAAATAATGTCCTAAATGCAAACTAAAAGTTTGGAAGGAGCCCTTACCTTAACGATAGCTCTAACGCGCGATTATGGTACCGTAATTAATTCTGGTAAATTTAAGTTCGTGATGTCGCATTGAAAACTAGCTCACTAACACCGCAGCGTGGCAATGAGCAACTTCCTCTTCTGTCACTTCTCGAATGGAAGCTTAGATCTAGTAAATAAATGGGAGTTTGTGTTTTATGGTTTTAGTTTTAGTTTTGGAAAACAAAGGAAGGAAGGAGAAGAAGACCATGAGTTTGCTTTCTCTCTGTTAAAGCATTCTAGCCTTGCCTTGCTTTCTCTATCACATATATATATATATATATATATATATATATATATATATATATATATATATATAATAATATATATATATATATTATAATAATAAATATCTAACAAATATTTAGATATTTTTATAAAAATCATCATTACGCGTGTGACTTCACATCACATCACAAACCACTTTTTTTCAGAAAAATATTCTACTATCGCCGTAATTCAATGGGCAGATGAATTTTTCTGAAAAATGTTGCATCTCAGAAATTTTTTTCTTCGACAAAAGATTCACCGTAATTAAATAAATTATTCATCGACGAATAATTTAATCGGGTCTCTAAAAAAGATATTTTTGACATTTAACAAACAAAATACCATAAAATTGGCTAAAAAGCCTCAGAAATACAACACAAAATTCTCCAAAATACATAAATTAGAATTTAAAATTAAGGGTCTTACAATAAACATAAAAAAAATTGGTGATATGATATATTGTTTTAATGAATTTAATTTTCTTGCAAAAACAACAATCATCACCCTATTTTTTTATTGATTATAATGATACATTTATTTTTACCGTATCACAATTATAATTTATATACAAATGTGATGTTTTAAATTCGAACACAAAATATGATATTCAATATAATTATATTTGCATTTTTTAATTTTTAATTTGAATTAAATTTACAGACATAATTTATCTTCTTTTCTAGTTTGAGATACTATTTATAGCTTAAATATAACAAATGTTATCTTGATTGAAAATTTTAGATCATACTCATCAATGTGGGTTCCTAGTTATTTAAGATGCATCTGATTTTATTTAATGACAATCATTGATTGATCGTATCTATAAAATCTCAAATATAAGTAGATTAAGTCGTACATCAACAAGAATTATAATTTGTAATATTGAATTAACATGAATTACAAACCGTAAATAAAATATTTGAATGCAACATTAATCATTAGTAAAATAACAGAAAGTCACTAAATATATTGTTTGTGAAACATGTAATTATAGAGATATAAAACGTTGTACCACCATAATACACGTTACATTTGGATTATGTAGTGTTTTGAAATTAATGACAATAAAATATGCAACACAGTTTATTTATTATGAGTTGGTGCTGTAATAGCATAGTATAAGATAGTTAAACTAGGTTTTTAATAAAAGGTTCATGCTAATATAAGCCACTTGTTAATAAAATAGTCAAACTACATAATTAACATATATTTAAATTTAGTTCAAAAAGTAAGAGAATAATGGGACAAAACAATAAGTTGATTAAAAGTGTTGTTATGCCAAGTGTGACATGACAACCAACATCTAACCAAGAAGTTCGATCGTCGTCTAACCATGCCTCAAATTCGTCATTTTATCAAGTGTGACATGACAACCAACATCTAACCAAAGCTCCCATATAGCAAAATCAAATCAATAACATTTATATTGTAAGAGGAATTCTTCACAACAAACAAAAGACATAAAAGGTCTCATTAAAAATATTTGATGTCTCACAAATAAAAGGTAAAATGCATTATGTTATAATTTAAGTTACACAAAAATAAAAGATAAGTTATTTTTTATTTTTTTATCAAATTTATCATTTATGTTTGTAATTGTTTATGCCAATTATCTCAATTTTAAATCAGCAAATTTTAAATTTTTAAAATTTTTCAATAAACTCATATAATTTTTAAAGAGTTTTGATTGTAATAGTCGTAAGAAAATAACCTTTTTAAAAAAATTAGAAAAATAATTAAACCATAAAATAATTCAAGTGAGATGCATTTTAGAGTTTTTAAAATTAAACTGAAATTCTATCAATCAATGTTATAAAATTCATATGAAAATTTATTAGATTGTTCTTTATATACATGATTGTTAACAAAATTCATAATATTATTTTAAAAATCTCTAACTAAAAAATAATTGAAATGATGTCATGATTAAAAAATAGTCCTATATTATAAATTTTACAACATAAAAAACAATTTAATACACAAAAAAAGTTAAAAACCAATAATGTATATAATGTTAAATTAAAGAACTATAGAATGTATTTTACTGGAAGGAAATATTTTCTTTCAGCTCACTGAAAGTAATATTTTCATATGTAACTGTTTATTTTTTTAAGAGAAGACATTTCTTTAAAAAAAGCATAAAGTTATGTTGTTTTTAAGAATTTTTTAAGTATATACAATTTTAGTGGCCATGAGTTGCTCAGAAGAGAGGTATATTAGATTGAAATATATTAAAATAGAAGGGATTTTTTATTCCATCTGTTTTCTTTTCACTTTCTACATACTTTGCATTCTTCTCCCCTTCTACTTCTTCTTTCTTTGTCTCCATTCTTTCTCTTTTATTTGAAAAAATATATACTTTATGACAAGGAAACAAATAGTGAGAACATTGGTGGAAGTTTTATTTTGAGTTCGAGGAACTCCTGGGCTTTTCTTCTTTGTGTTCCTTTCCTTTCTTTCTACTTCGAATCAATTTTTTTTAAAAAAAATTGTTTTCCATTTATTAAAAAAGGAAGTAAATGATAAATTATTAATCCCCTCCACACAGTTTTTGACATGTGTGCCATATCACCCTTTTAAAAATGTTAAAGTTATCGAGGGATTAAAGATAGAAGAATATCAAATTACAGGAATATAATTAAAAAAAATTATAGATATTAAAACTATATTACGGCTATTTTACAGAGATCAAAATATAATAAATCCTTATTATTTTAAAAAATTATTCAAGAAGTGTAATTACTTAATATAGACAAATTTATTGATATATAAAAAAATAAATTATATGGACAAGACATTTTTACCATGCATTAAAACAGAAGTAACTCGCATTACTAGTCCTTTACTATCATTTATCATCTTACTATGTATGATGAAATCCGTTCTTATCTTTCCAATTTTAAATTTTAAGAAAATTTTATCTTTTATATTTTTATTTTTATTGTACATTTAATAAAAATGAATTTTTCTTTTAAAAAAATTAAATAATATATTTTACGGTATACAACCGTGTTCTAGAAAAATATGAAAAAAATATTTTGGCACATAATTGTGTTAGAAAAATAATTTAAAAAGTTTTTTGAAATATTTTGATACATAAGTTAATTTCTAGAAACAATATTTATTCTGAAATTTTTTATTTTTTAGAACATTTCGGAAAAAACTTTTTTATAAACTTTTTGAAAATTCAAATTGAGTTTAGTGAAATACCAACTTTATTTAAAAAAAAGAAAAAACATAAAATATGAAAAATAGGAATATAAATTATAGAATAAATTATAATTAACAATAGCTGAAACGAAGGATTAAATTAAAAATAAAACAGGTTATACTAATACCCTTATATATATATGCATATTATTTTAAAAATTCAATTATTTAATTGAGTAGAGAAGGATGAAATTATAAATAAATACCACTGAAATTGAAAGAGAAGACCACAGAAAACTCATAGATTCTCTTTATTATTTAATTATATATTTATATCTATCAGTTAAATTAACTAAGCATTTAATTCCCTATTTTTTATTTAAATTTAAAATTTTAGTTTATAAATTTAATTATATATAAATTTCCCAAATAATAATAAATTTTATAATTAACATGTGATGTAGCTAAATATCACTAGAAGAAGGGGTTGAATAGGGATTTGCTGTTTAAAAAATAAATTTCTAAGTGTTTTAAAAACTATCCTCTTGCTGAGGATGGCTAGCTCGAGGATGAGTTTTTTTCAAATCGTTAGATCTAAGTTGAGCAAAAGAGTAGGAACAGAATATGAGGGACACACACACACATTTTATACTGGTTCACCCAAAGATGGCTACGTCCAATCCTCACACCCTTGTGAGATTTCACTAACTTTCAAACAGATCAATCCTCAACCCGAGAATGATTACAAACTGTGTATTATCAAGCTTCACCAAGCTTACAATCAATTTTCAAATATTTCCAAACTTCACTCACTAGGAAATTACAAAGTCGAATGAGAGTGATTGATACTTAATACTTTCTCAAAGGATATACAAAGATATAGTGTAGGATCAAAGAAAGTAATAAGAGAGGATGTGATTTGCTTCTTGAAAGCTTTAAGATACTTGATCTTTTTATGCAAGTGTGTTGTGTGTCTTCCAATGGAGAGCTTGTATGCATTTTATAGAGATCCAAGCCCTTGATGACCGTTGGATCTCATTTTCAAAGGATCCAAGGTTTCATCATAATTACAGAACTGTCACTCAGCTTGTTAGGCTTAGGCAGATCCCATCCTCACGCAGCATAGCTTTGATCTTGACATGTCCTTGCTTTTTCTCTTTAATCAGAGTGCAAGACTGTTTCTGAGCTGCATTTTTCGAAGACTTAAAGGTCTAGGTTGGCTTCACCTTTTGAGGTGATGTTGACAAGAGAGAAAAAGCCACACTATGACATAGGAATGTCATACTCAGTCCGAGGATCAGATCTGACAGCAACATGTGATCTTCCATTTTTGGCTTGTTTGAAGTTGCCTTTTGTTAACTTGACTTCTTCATGTATTAAAACGTGCAAGCCCATTAAATGTTCAGACTTTGGCCTTTGCACATGCTTGATAGGTTGCTTTCACTTTTGCTGGCCTATCCTCTGCCTATTCTGCCATCCTCTGCATACTAGATCTAGCCATATTCATCTTTTTCTTTTGACCTTTTGACTCTTAATTTTAAATGCTTTGTTTATTCATGTTTGACATTGTTATGCATTTGAATAAACACATTTGTTCTGGTGAGAGATCAGATTGTCCAAATCTGGAGTTTTTCAAATTGCAGCCCATCCTCACGTGGGTTTTCCATCCTCAGGCCAAAATCACATTTTCCTTCTTTTTGCCTTAATGATTAATAACCTATTATCTTATATGAATACACTCAAGAGCACATGTTAGTCATTAACCACAATCATAATCTCTTAAGTAATTTTGTTATCATTAAAATCATTTGAGAGATTTTGTCTCAACAATCTCCCCCTTTTGATGATGACAAAATTCTTTAGATTATGATTTTAAATAAGACAAAGATAAAATGTTTATGCTCCCCCTCAATTATATGTGTAATAATTTTTAAAAACTAAAAATCATTACTCCCCCTAAATGTATGCCAAAGTGTTGAAATAACATAATTTTAATCATACAAATGACATCATGATAATTAGATAATCATTTAAAGATTTGTTCAACAAAGCATAAACATGGGTCCATAAGCAACATAACTATTCAACTTAACAACACAATAATTAAACAGTTTTAACAGCATGAACCCAAAGCAACTGGATAATCAAAAAGCATAATCACTAAACAGAAAACATAATCATAAAAACATAATCATTCTCCCCCTGAATTTGGCAGCAGCAAAAAGAAATAACAACAGATTTAATCTGAGGAGGCTGGTTCATCTGATGAGGATGAGGGAGATGGAACATCAGAGGTTGGTTGGGCTGGTAGCTCAGGAGGATGATCTCCAGGAGCAATAGTAGGGACCAAGTGTTTGGTAACCCATTCAAGAATGAGACCAAATTGAACCAAAGAGTTTCTGAAAGTGAGTGAAGCGCTGAAGAATTTTCTTCTGGTCTTTCCTAATTAATTTGAGGAGTTCATCTGCTTCTTGTTTTCCCCAATCCTTGTGCAAGGAACCGAGCCTTTAGGCTGATCATTTACACTGGAACTCTTATTCTGGGAGCTCCCAGCCTTGTCCTTTGACTGGTTATGAGTTGTGGTAGTAAAGAAGGAGTAAAGGGAACTGAACACACCTGTAACCTCAAGGAGAGGTTGAGCAGTTTTTTCAAAGTTTGCTGCAGGAGGAATTTGTTGCGAAAAAGTCTGGTGGAGGATTACATCTTCATCCACTGGCACAGTGGGAGGAGAAGTCATAGGCACATCCGTAGGAGATGGAGGATAAGATAAATTCAGATCAAAGTATAACTCCTCACCATCTTCCATATGTTGAGGAGAAGTTGATTTTGAGGCATCCTCAGGGATAGGATCGGCTTCACGAAGGGGAGTCAGTTTTTGGATTGGTGTAGACTGAGTTGTTGTGGGAACAAGTGAGGCAGAAGAAGGAGTAGTATCAGGAGAGTTACGCATTGGAGAGGTTGGTTCTGGAATAAGTGGTGATGGTGTATCCTTAGGTGGAGGATGAGGGTTTCATCTTCAGAGTTTTGAGAAACAGAGGAATGAAGGACGAGTTTTTTTCTTTTTTCTTTGAGGCAGGACGGTCATTATTTTAAAATCTTCATCTGTTTAATGTTCTTCATAGAAAAAGTGTTGTGAAGTGGATGGAATGTTCATCCCTCAAGTGGAATTTTGAATATTTTTGTTAAAATCATCCCATAGGGAGCAGATCGTCCCAATACAACAGCATTCAGCATGAAGGTAAAAATAACATGACCCAAATGAAGAGGAGTACCAGTAATCACGTGATGAATAATCATCAGATCCAATTCTGTGACTTTCTCAAAACTGCCAGCCCGAGGAGTGATGGAGTGGACACAGATATTGTGAAGGATGCGGCACAAGGGGACGAGGTTGGAGGCCACCAACGGTTTAGGAGGCTTGATGAGGGTGTTTTGGAGCACATAGGTCCTAGTGATGACACATTGTGAATACCATGTCTCAGATAAGCAGTGAGCTCCTTCATCACGTATATCAAGTATTTGACATAGTGTGGTGGGGATTAATTTCCATATGAACCCCTTTCAGTACCATACTGAAATTAGTCATGCCTTTTGATCCTTTTGAAGCGGCATAGAAAACCCTTACTAGACGTGGGTATTGTGGTTCATTGATTTTGAAGAATGAGGTCCAACCAAGCTGTTCAAACATTTCCTCAATGTTGAACCCTCCTTGTTTGATATCAGCAAGGTCAATGATTTTTCCATTTAACACTAACTTGTTTTGCCATTTTTAAGTGTAGACCGTTTCTAATTCGTCTGAATCAAACAGTGAAGTGTTGGCAGAAATTTTTGTGGATGACGAATGAGGTTTTGATGAAGAAGGTTTGGCCCTTTTAGAGTTGAAGTTTTGGAATTTGATTTTGCATGAGGAGTCTGTTGTGCCGGTTCAGCAAGAGGAGTGGTCTCTGAATCATCAGAGTTGATGACATGGATTGTATTGTCATGAGGAGGTGCCTTGCTGGTCGAAACAGCTCCAGACATGATTCTGGAGGAACACCTGGAAGGAGTTGAGGAGGAGGATTTTTTGACGATTTTTGGAGTAATAGAAGGAGAAGAGCTTTTGGATGGTTGAGATGAAGAGATGGTGTTCATGGAAGTTGCTTCAGATTGGTTTTCCTCATGACAATCTGACTCAGTGCTTGAGTAAACGTCTTGGTTTTCCTCTGGTTCTTGGCATGATTTTTTGCGTTTTACAGTCATTTTGATTCGAGCCATTGATAGGAAAAGGTGTGGGAAGAAACTGCTGGGTGAAGAAAGGTTTTCTGGGCAAATGGTTGATGAGTGAAAATGAGAGAGGATGGGAAACAAATAGATGAGGATGGGAAATGAACAAGGAGATCGTGTGAGAAACGTGTGAGGGACCGTGAGGAATCGTGAAGGAGACATAGAAATTAAATGCGCTGTATGCCTAGGAAGCTAGTGAGATGATGAATTGGATGGCTGAGTCACGTGGCCGTAAATGCATTCAATGCATGGCGTGGAACACGGAGGCATGCGCCACGCGTGCTGTCCAATGCAGAGAAGGCGGCCACCTTTTTCTCTAGGCTGCCACGTCAGGGAGCTTTTCACTAAACTGGACATTCTGTCCTCTGATGGTTTTCCTATCCTCACATGCCTAACTAAAATTGTACATACTTATTTTATTTTTTTTAAAACAACAGATAAAAATATAAAATACAATAAAAAATAAAAATTATATAATAAAAATATAATAACATGACCAAAGATAAATCAATTAAATTTTAGACAAATTTAGAATTGAAAGTTCATCCAAGATCTTTTTGAACCTATCCTCTTGGAGAGGTTGGGTAAAGATATCTGCTAATTGATTTTCAGTGTCAATAAAAATCAGTTCTAAATCCCCTTTTTGCACATGATCTCTTATAAAAATGATGTTTAATTTCAATGTGCTTAGATCTAGAATGGTGTGAATGAGATTTTAGAAAGATTTATTG
This sequence comes from Cicer reticulatum, assembly GCA_002896235.1. Lineage (NCBI taxonomy): Eukaryota > Viridiplantae > Streptophyta > Magnoliopsida > Fabales > Fabaceae > Cicer > Cicer reticulatum. Next base: position 1,512 of record PGWS01022318.1, on the reverse strand, counting down.
CACTTGTATTATCACAGAGGATGGGAATTTTTGCGTACCTTAGCGAGTAATCCTTAAGCTTATTTTTTATCCAGAGCAGTTGTGAGCAACATTGAGCGGCTGATACATACTCTGCTTCAGTAGTTGAAAGAGCAATGGTACTTTGTTTTTTGCATGACCAACTTATTAGGGATTTACCAAGAAATTGGCAAGCACCACTTGTGCTTTTTCTTTCAACTTTGTCTCCCGCGTAGTCGGCATCACAATAAGCTATGAGGTCAAGATTGGAACATTTCTTGTACCAAATTCCCAGATTTATAGTGCCAACAAGGTATCTAAAAATCCTTTTTACAACTGTGAGATGAGATTCTTTAGGAGAGAATTGAAATCTTGCACAAAGACCGACTGCAAAGACTATGTTCAGTCTGCTTGTTGTTAAATACAACAAGGATCCTATCATCCCTCTGTATTCTTTTTCAGAAATTGGAGTTCCTTCATCATCTTTATGGAGTGTGGAGGATGGGTGCATCGGAGTTCCCATACTCTTGGCTGAACTCATGTTGTATTTTTTGAGCAAATCCTTGGTGTATTTTTCTTGTGAGATAAAAATACCATCCTCTCGTTGTTTGATTTGTAAACCAAGGAAGAATTTCAATTCCCCCATCATACTCATCTCAAACTCACTTTGCATGAGAATTCTTTACACATTTTTTCATTTGTGGATCCAAATATAATGTCATCGACATATATTTGAACAATCAATAAATCATTTTCAAGTGTTTTCTTGAAAAGAGTAGTATCAATCTGTCCTCTAATGAATCCATTTTCTTTTAGAAAAGAACTTAACCTCTCATACCAAGCTCTAGGAGCTTGCTTTAAACCATAAAGAGCTTTAGAGAGTTTGAACACATGGTTTGGTCGTTTTTCATCCTGAAACCCAGGAGGTTGACGAATATACACTTCTTCATTTAAGAATCCATTCAAAAAGGCACTTTTCACATCCATTTGAAATAGTTTTATACCTTTATGAGTAGCATAAGCTAAGAGGATTCTTATTGCTTCAAGTCTTGCTACGGGTGCAAATGTTTCATCATAATCTATTCCTTCTTGTTGGTTGTACCCTTGTGCCACTAGTCTTGCTTTATTTCTAATGACTTCTCCATCCTCATTTAGTTTGTTTCTAAATATCTATTTAGTTCCAATAACAGATTTGTCCAGAGGATGGGGGTACAAGATTCCATACCTTGTTTCTTTCAAATTGTGAGAGTTCTTCCATCATAGCTTCAACCCATGATTTGTCACCAATAGCTTGATCAATTGTCTTGGGTTCAACTTGTGATATCATGGCCATGTTGGAAGTATTTTCCCTTAAGAGTTTCTGGTTCTCACACCATCTTCAGTATTCCCAATGACTAGATCTAGAGGGATGATGCGTGACTGTTTTCCATCCTCTTGGAAGTTGTTGAGAGGTTGGATCAGACTCATCCTCTGCGTGAGGACCGGGTACTTGTGAGGATGAATTTTCATCTTCTT
>PGWS01022311.1:0-26457 GCA_002896235.1 Cicer reticulatum | reverse complement strand
TTTTCGAAAAACAATATGGCTAGTGTTTGAAATCTTACACGGAACCCGAAACACTATTATAAATTTAGAAGAAGAAATGCTATAAGGGTCTCTCGTCCTCGATTTCACAATCTGGACTTCGGCGTTTCGTACCCCTCGACAAAAATGGACCGAAAATCTTATTTTCGAACCAAACGACGGCTAGTGTCTGATAATCTGACGCAACTCTCGAAACACTGTGTATATAGTTAGGAGAAGAATGCTTTGAGGTTCCTCAGTCCACGATTTCATCTAAACGTTTACGGCGATGGGAGAACCTCAAAAAATGGATTTTGGTCCTCAAAGATGGCCCTAAGTCCACAAGCCCAAAATCCATTTTTCGATAAGATTATGGCTTGTTTGTATTCTGACGTGGAACCCGATACACAGTTATAAATTTAGATGAAGAATGTTTATAAGGGTCTCTCGGTCCTCGATTTCATCTAGACTTTTCGGGCAAATTTCGTACCCCTAGATAAAAATGGACCAAAATCTATATTTTCAAACCAGACGATGGCTAGCGTTTGAAATCTGACCCAAAATGAGAAACACTATTATATATTTAGGAGAAGAATGCTATAAGGGTCACCCGATCTTCGATTTCATCTGGACTTTTCGCGCAATTTTCGTACACCCCGACAAAAATGGACGAAAATCCGTAATTTCCAACAAGATGATGGCAATTGTTTGAAATATGATGCGGAACCCGATATACATTTATAAATTTAGGAGAAGAATGCTATAAGAGTCTTCTGGTCCTCGATTTTATCTAGACTTTTCAGGCGATTTTTCGTACCACCTAATAAAAATGAACCGAAATCTATAATTTTCGACCTAACGAGGGCTAGTGTTTTAAAATTTGATACGGAACTCGAGACACAGGTATCAATTTTGGTGAAGAATGTTTTAAGGGTCTCCTGGTCCTCGATTTCATCTGGACTTTTTAGGCGATTTTCGTACCACCTGACAAATATGGACTGATGTTCGTATTTTCGGACAAGACGATGGCCAGTGTATGTTTGAATATCTGACGCATAACCCAAAACTCAATTATAAATTTGCGAGAGAATAATGCTACAAGAATCTTCTTCTACTCGATTTCATCTGGACTTTTCGTGCAATTTTCGTACTCTTCGACAAAAATGAACCAAAATCAGTATTTTCGAACAAGACGATAGCTAGTGTTTGAAATCTGCCGCGGAACCCGAAACATAGTTATAAATTTTGGATAAGAATGCTATAAGGGTTTCCCGGTCCTTGATATCATCCGAACTTTTCGGGAGATTTTCATACCATCCGATAAAAATGGACCGAAATCAGTATTTCCGGAACAGACGAGGGATAGTGTTTGAAATTTGACGCGGAACCTGAGACATGGTTATAAACTTTGGAGAAGAATGCTATAAAGGGTCTTCGATCCTCGATTTCATCTGGACTTTTTAGGCGATTTCCATACCACTAGACTAAAATGGATTGAAATCCGCATTTTCGGACCAGACGATGGCTAGTGATTGAAATCTGAATCGGGATCACAAACACTGTTATATATTTAGGAGAAGAATGTTATCAGGGTCTCCCGGTCCTTGATTTCATCTGATATTTTCGGGTGATTTTCGTACCACCTGACTGAAAATAGACCGAAATTCGTATTTTTGAACAAAACAATGGCTAGTTTTTGAGATCCGACACAGAACTCCGAACACAGTTATAAATTTAGGAGATGTATGCTATCAAGGTCTCTTTGGTCCTCGGTTTCATCTGGACTTTTCGGGTGATTTTCGTACCATTCGACAAAAAATGGACCGAAACCGTATAAAAAATTGGAGAAGAATGCTATAAGGGTCTCTCGGTCCTCAATTTCATCTGGACTTATCAGGCGATTTTCAATCCCCTCGACAAAATGGAGTAAAAATTTGTATTTTCGGACCAGTTTTGGGATAGTGTTTGAAATCAAGTGCGGAACTCGAGACACAATTATAAATTTTGGAGAGAAGATGCTATAAGGGTCTCCCGGTCTTCGATTTCATCTGGACTTTTTGGGTGATTTTCATACCATCCAACTAAGATGGACCGAAATCCGTATTTCGAAAAATACTATGGCTAGTGTTTGAAATCTAACACAAAACCTGAAACAAGATTATAAATTTTGGAGAAGAATGATATAAGGGTCTACTGGTCCTAGATTTAATATGACTTTTCGAGCGATTTTCGTACCACCGATTAAAATGGATTGAAATCCGTATTTTCCAACAAGTAGATTGTTAATGTTTGAATCTGATGCGGAACCCGAAACACATTATAAATTTAGAAGAAGAATGCTATAAGGGTCTCTCGGTCCTCGATTTCATCTAGACTTTTCGGGCGATTTTCGTACCACCCGACTTAAGTAGACAGAAGAATGTTATAAGGGTTTCTGGGTCTTCGATTTCATCTGGACTTTTCAAGCGAATATTCGTACCATCGAAAAAAAAAAGACCAACATCCGTATTTTTAAAAAAAAGATTGTGGCTAGTGTTTGAAATCTGACGCGGAACCTAAAACAAAATTTTAAATTTTGGAGAAGAATGATATAAGGGTCTCCCAGTCCTAGATTTCATTGGAATTTTCGGGAGATTTTCGTAGCACCCGACTAAAATGGATCGAAATTCTTATTTTCGAACAAAGCGATGGCAAGTGTTTGAATCTCTAGCGCGGAACCCGAAAAACAGTTTTAAATTTGGTAGAAGAATGCTATAAAGGTCTCCTAGTTTTCGATTTCATCTAGACTTTTCGGGCGATTTTCATACCACCTAACTAAAATGGACCGAAATTCGTATTTTCGAACAAGACTATGGCTAGTGTTTGAAATCTTAAGCGGAACCTGAACACAATTATAAATTTTAGAAGAAGAATGCTATAAGGGTCTCCCAGTCCTCGATTTCATCTGGACATTTTCCAGCGATTTTCGTACCACCCTACTAAAATGAACTAAAATCTGTACATTCGAACAAAACGATGGTTAGTGTTTGAAATCTGACGTGGAATCCAGAACACATTTATAAATTTTGGCAGAAGAATGCTATAAGGGTCTCGCGGTCCTCGATTTGATCTAGACTTTTCGGGCAATTTTCATACCACCCGACAAAAATGGACCGAAATCAGTAGTTCCAGACCAGATGAGGGCTAGTGTTTGAAATTTGACCCGGAACCTGAAATATAGTAATTAATTTTGGAGAAAGAAATGCTATAAGGGTCTCCCGGTCCTCGATTTCATCTGGACTTTTCGGGCGATTTTCATACCACTAGATTAAAATGGATTGAAATCCATATTTTCGGACCAGAGGATGGCTAGTATTTGAAATCTGACATGGAACCCGAAATACAGTTATAAATTTAGAATAAGAATCCTATAAGGGTCTCTCGGTCGTCAATTTCATTTGGACTTTTCGGGCGATTTTCGTACCCCTCGACAAAAATGGACCAAAATCTATATTTTCGGACCAGACGATGGCTTGTGTTTGTAATTCATTAATCTCAAACATCTTAAAATTCATTAATCTCTCAAATGGCCAGAGTCAAGCAAACTAGTGACATATCCCCCTCTTCTTCTACCTCTAGTGGTAGAACACCATCTCCTCCACCTCCTGCTAAACGAGTATCCATTCCTACTCATAAAATCATGGAAAAGGACAAAGGCAAAGCCATTGCCACTGATCAAGGAAAAAGCAAAAAGAGGAAGATTCCTCAGTCTAAGAAGCAGATGGGTGATGCAATGAAGGAACCATCACAAAAGAAGAAGAAACCTATTTCTTCCCCTCAGCCAAAGAAACCTCAAGGTAAACTTATTGAGGATATGGTTATTCCTTCTGCATTTCTAAAAGGAAAATCCAAGAGGCACGAACTCTGGATTTTGCCTATTTTGATGCGAATGGTTTTACTTTCCCAAACCATTTAAGATTTCATGGATTAGTAAATTTCCTTTCCTATTCATTGGAAATCTACCCAAGGCTAATTAGAGCCTTCTACTCAACCTTCATCCTCAGTGATACTGGATTCGAGGCGGAAGTCAAGGGCAAAAAAATCTCTGTGTCATTTGAAGAATTCTCCAAGCTTTCAGGATTGCCATTCTTTGGAGAAGCTGTTGATGGAAGGACAGATTCTGATTCTAGTGATGATGCTTGGGAAACATCAGTAGATCGACACACAGCAATTCAGGACCTGAAGATTGAAGGCTTTGTTGAAAAAATATCACTTCCAATCGGTCAGATGAAGGTCGGACATCGTATGCTGATGTATGTGCTAACAAGGATGTTAGTACCTCGATCAGAAAACCATGCTGTTGTACAGAGGCTGGACATTATTCTGCTTTGGGGCCTATACAAGGAGCTCAAGATGAGCTGGGTATGGATTGTGTTGATGAACATGGTGGAATCAGCACAAGGAAAGCTGATGCTCCCCTACCCTCAGCTAATCACAAAAATTCTGAGACACTTCAAGGTATCATGTGTCAATGAAGAATCCATAAAAACTACTCTAATTTTTGCTGAATCCGTTGTAAATCAAATACAATTGAAACGGATCAATGGCATTTGGACAAGGGCACAACCAAGTGCTGAACAACCTGAGCCAACTGAAACCCAATGTGAGGTTTTGGCTAAGTTGCCGGGACTGATGGAGTCCTAGGCTGCTCACAATTCTAGGGTGGAAGCTTCTCTTAGGAAACTCCAAGCAACTTTAAACTCAGTGGTTCAAGATGTTGCTGCCATCCAAGAACACACTTGGGTCTCAAAATGTCTTTTGAAGACATTGTTGACATTGGCAATCAAGCAACTGAAGAACCAAATCCTACCAACCTAGATAGTACTGAACCTCATGGTGAGGAGACACTTGCTGAGGCTAATACATCAGTCTCTACCTCTCCCATTGGTGATAATGAGGAGCAGCCCTAGATTAGTTGTTTAGGATTTTGTTTTCTTTGTTGCTTTGTAATGTTATTGTATATATCTTATGATAGCTTTTTGATTCATTATTCTCTCTTGTATATCTTTTTGAATTTAATGACAAAGGGGGAGAATTTAAATGAACAAATTTAACTTGTGCTATTGCATTGATTGACTGATAGATATTGTTATTGTATTCTAATATCTGATAATGTACTCTCATATACCAAATTCATGTGCTTATGCATTGTACTCTGATACATACCAAATCTGGAAGTAAAAGCACTGATATTGCTCTGATACTGCGCTTTGATATACCAAACTTAAAAGAGTTTTAAATTGAATGCTCTGATACTGAATGATATTGCTCTGATATTATTATGCTTTGATATCAAAAGATCTTATGTGCTCTATGTGGTATGCTCTGATATCAAAGTTGAATAAATGAAATACTGCTACGCTCTGAAACTGCTTATGTACTCTTATGTTGAATCTGTTAGATGTACTCTGATTTTAATAAATTTGAATAGCAAGCTATGATATCAAAATCTGATACCAAATTTTAATGAATGTGAATAGCTTGTGCTTATGCTGTTGAAATGAATCATGAATTCTAAAATTCAGGGGGAGATTTTAAATAATAGTTATTATTATAAAGTTATAAACTCAAGGTTAAATTGTATGTTTGTCATTTAATCAAAAAGGGGGAGATTGTAAGACATATCCCTCCTTGATCATGATTTTGATATAATTTCCAAACATACAATGTGTATGCATTATTTGATTGATCTAATGATTTGAATTGAGAAACATTTCAGGAAAATAATTGAACACTACACACTTGGACAAAACTTGGAACTCAAGCAATCAAGCAAAGATGGATGATGTACTACAAGGCTTGAAGACTGATGTATAAAAGTGTCTAGTGTTAATAGTTTCAATTAGGTAGACTTAATCATAATGATTTCTCATATAGTATTTGCCAATGAAATCATAAAATAAGTTTTAATCAATCAAGTAATAAATCAATTGATAAATCAATTGAGCAATCGATTGTCTGACTCACAGAATAAAGGTTTCACTAAGTTAATCGATTGGGAAATCGATAACTTAGGTTTTATCAAAACATGTGTTATGTGTTTGAACAAATCAATTGGACAATCGATTTGCACATCAATTGAGTAATCGATTTTGTGATTCATAGAACCAAGCTCATACTAAGTCAATCGATTGGCAAATCGATTATGAAAATACTTTTTCATCAGACATGTGTTATGTGATCAACGAAATCGATTGAACAATCAATTGAAATAAGTTTCTTAAGTTGCAAGCTATGCACTAATCGATTAGATAATCGATTGATAGATGTTTCTTAAGTTGCATGCTTTGCATCAATCGATTAGGTAATCGATTGAAAGAATGAACTGGTTAATCATTTATCAGAAACATATTGCATAATCGATTGGCACATCGATTTCAACTAAACAGCTAAGCTATTGTAACAAGCCAAATCGATTGGCAAATCAATTGGAGTAAAACATCTTAGTCACTGTGACCAGCCAAGTCGATTAACGAATCGATTGAAGAAAAATGTCTGAGTTACAGGGAGAACTTAGCCCATTTCCAAACCGATTATGTTAATAAATGAATCGAATGAGTAATCGATTGTTTTGATCTCGTTGTTTGAACAAAACAAGTATAATCGATTTGTCAATCGATTCTGATACAAACTGAGTATCAGTTTCTGATAAGTGCATTAAAAGGATCGATTAGGAAATCGATTAGTTCTTCTATTTTCAAGATTCAAGAAAAACAAGAGATGTGATAATCGATTAGGTAATCGATTAAGTTGGTATCAAACTTTAATAAAATCGATTATGAAATCGATTTATATGATGTTTTTATGAAAATATATAAATTGAATCAATCACAATTTTTTCATAACAATCATAACCCTTTTTCATAAACACAGAAAACTGAAAAACACTTTGAGAGAAAAATTGTTACAACACACAAATACTCATTGGCTAATACTTTTATGTGAGATCTTACATTGTGATTGAGTCAATTTTCTTAGTCTTCTTTTTGTTTCTTTGTGAAAGAACAATTTCTGTAATTGAAGTTTTGGAAATCCAGTAGTGGTACACTGGTGGTTATCTTTTAGGATGCTTGTGTTCATCTAAAAGAAACCTCAGCTTGATCTCGCTAGAGTTTGACGAGTAACTCTTAGGGATAGGTTGGTATTGTGATAGAAGTGGTTGTGAGTTGGATGGATAGGCTGTGACGCTGGAAAGTCTGTAAAAATATTCCTCAAATCATTCTAGTGAAAGGCTAAAATCTGTTATAGGTTTCAGGACTCGATGTAGGTTATCAAAGTGCTAGCCGAACCAGTATAAAAAACTCCTAGTGCACTACTTCCTCTCTCTCTCTTTACTTTTTATATTGATCTTGCATGTGATTGTGAAATTCCGCTTTGAATAAACTGTTTGAATCTTTTACTGTTAAAATAGGAATTAATATTAAACAAGTTGGTTTTGATATTAATTCATCACTTAGGAAAGAATTAGATAATCTTGTTGATAATATTGTATAAAATTTCCTAAGGATAGAAGACATGAAACCAACAATTGGTATTAGAGCCTGATCTTTTAGACTAGTTCTCAAAAAGAAAATGACTTCTATTGAATTTTTGGGTGAAGGGGCCTCTTTAACTAGACCCCCTGCCTTTAATGGGTCAGCCTACATGTACTGGAAAGAGAGGATGCTCATCTTTCTAGAGGCGAGTGGGCTTGACATCTTAGAGGCAGTGGAAAATGGTCCCTATGTGCCTAAACTTGCAGGCACTGAGGAATCATCCATCATCATCAAACCAATAGCTGATTGGTCTGATGATGACAAAAAGAAAGTTGGCTATAATGCAACGACCAAAAATATAATAACCTCTGCTTTGAGTGCTGATGAATTTTTCAGGGTGTCAAATTTCAAAACTGCCAAAGAAATGTGGGATACACTCCAAGAAACTCATGAAGGCACAACTGATGTCAAGAGGGCCAGAACAAATAATCTGATGCATGAATATGAACTCTTCAATATGAAGAAGGATGAGTCAATCAATGAGCAATGAGCAATCTACATGCTCTAGGAAAAACTATGGACAATGAGCAACAAATAGGAAAAGTAATGAGGTGCTTGACAAGAGAATGGCAACCCAAGATCACTGTCATTGCTAAATCAAAGGACCTTGCAAAAATGACTATTGCCACACTATTTGGGAAGCTCAGGGAGCATGAGATGGAACTGGACAGATTAGATGAGTCAGAACAATCTAATAGGAAAAGAAAAGGACTTTCAGTGAAGGCTCAAACTCACAAAGTAAAATCTGAACCAGAAACATGTACTGATGATTCAAAAAGTGAAACTGATGAAGAACCTGAAATAGGTATGCTGGTAAGAAAATTCAAGAAGTTTCTGAAAAAGAAAGGAAACCAATCAAGAAAACCACCAAATTCAAAGACAAAAAGCTTCAGCAAGAATGATTCAAATGATAGCAAAGTGATAACTTGCTATGAATGTGGGGAAAACAGGCCACATAAAATCTGAATGCTTTCAACTGCAAAAACAGAACCAAGTTGGTAAAAGCTAAAGGCAAAGATCAACCACCTTCTAAGACCAAAAGAGTCTACTTAGCTTGGAATGATAATGATGAAGAATCATCTTCATCTTTAGAAGAAGAAGAAGCAAACCTGTGTCTAATGGCCAACATAGATTCAGATTCTGATAGTGAAGTAAGTACTACCTCTAATCCATCTTATGAAGAATTGCATGATGCTTTCAATGAATTACATGCTGAACATGTTAAGGTAGTTAAACAATTGATTTGCACTAAAAAATGCTAGAAAAACAATGCATGATGTGTGAAGAAATTAAAAAAGATCATAAGGTGCTTGAGGATATGAATGAACATTTGAAAAAAGAATCACATGATAAACTCACTAGTTGTATTGAACTTGAAAGAAAGGTTGAATCATTAAAATCTGATTTAGCTAAATTTACTAGTAGTAAAAACAACCTAAATGTTCTTCTTAGGAATCAAAGAAATCATAATGAAAAATCTAGAATTGGCTATAGACAAAACAGGAATGCTAAACTTAACCATAAATTTGTTAAATCAAAGCAAATGCATGATATCTTCATTAAACCAACTCATAATTCATCCTTTGCTTTTTCATGTCATTTCTGTTGTAAAAAGGGACATATATCCTATAATTGTAAATTGAAAAAGCTTGCTAATAAGGGATGAAAACAAATTTGGAAAATAAAGAAACCTATGATTGAAATTAACCCTCAAGGACCCAATTTAAATTGGGTACCTAAAACCAAAGTTTAATTCTGTATTGCAGATGGGCTTGACATCCAAAACACACTCATGGTACCTAGATAGTGGATGTTCCAAGCACATGACAGGAGACAAATCAAAATTATTGTCTCTCAATTCAAAAAATGGTGGATATGTAAAATACAGTGACAACAATAAAGGTAAAATACTTGGTGTTGGAGACATAGTGATTGAATCAACAACAATTATCAAGGACGTTCTCTATGTCAAAGGTTTGAAACACAACTTGCTTAGTATTAGTCAGCTGTGTGATAAAGGATTCCAGGTATATTTTACATCTCAGTCTTGTACACTTGAGCATAAGGAAGATAAAAGCATGAAATTGGTAGGTGAAAGAGTAAACAATATATACATGATTGATTTTATTCCTTACCTGTAAATGATATCTGTTGTTTATTATCTAAGTCTGATGAAGATTGGTTGTGGCATAAGAGAATAGCTCACATACATATTAATCATCTTAACAAACTTGTTAGTAAACAACTAGTGCTAGGTCTTCCAAACTGAAAATTTTCAAAGGAAAAATTATGTGACTCTTGTGAGAAAAGTAAATTAGTTAAGTCCTCCTTCCCCCAATAGACTTAGTACAAACTGATAGAGTTCTACAATTAATTCATATGGATCTGTTTGGTCCATCCCAAGTAAAAAGCTTTGGAGGAAATCTGTATGGTTATGTGTTAGTTGATGATTACTCTAGATATACATGGACTTATTTTCTGTCTCACAAAAGTGATGTCTTCTCAATTTTCAAAAAATTTGCAAATCAAGTTCAAAATGAGAAGAATCAGAAAATAGTTTCCATTAAGAGTGATCATGGTGGAGAATTTCAAAATGAGTCTTTTGATAACTATTGTGATCAAAATGGAATTCACCACATGTACTCAGCCCCAAGAACTCCACAACAGAATCAAGTTGTAGAAAGGAAGAATAGAGCTCTAGAAGAACTTGCTAGAACAATGACAAATGAGTCTAAGCTTCCTAAATACTTTTGGGCTGATGCAATAAACACAGCTGCTCATGTGATGAATAGAGTTCTCATTAGGCCTATCCTTAGAAAAAACACCCTATGAACTATACAAAGGTAGAAACCCAAACATTGCCTATTTTAGAGTCTTTGGATGCAAGTGTTTTGTATTAAATAATTGAAAAGAGCATCTAGGGAAATTTGACTCTAAGGCAGATGAGGGAATTTTTCTGGGATATTCCCAATCTAGTAAGGCCTATAGGATCTACTATAAAAGAACCAAAACTATAGAGGAATCTGTTCATGTAAAATTTGATGAAATGTTTACCAAAAACTTGAACAGTACCCCTCTTATAGTTAATGATTCTCTTGATGAATGTGTAGAATCAGATCCAAAAGAAACAAATGAAACAGTGCCTCCAACTGACATTGAGTACATATTAGGGAAGATGACTTACCTAAGGAATGGAGATTCAACAAAAACCATCCTATTGACAACATCATAGGCGAAAATTCTAAAGGGGTTGCTACTAGAAAATCCCTTAGACAATTCTGCAATTTTACAGCCTTTGTTTCTCAAGTAGAACCTAAGAATATAAAGGAATCTCTCTTGGACAATGATTGGATAATTGCCATGCAAGAAGAGCTTAATCAATTTGAGAGAAACAAAGTATGGATCTTAGTTCGTAAACTAGAAGACAAACATGTCATTGGAACTAGATGGGTGTTTAGGAATAAGATGGATGAGAATGGGGTAACAACTAGGAAGAAGGCTAGACTAGTTGCTAAATGTTACAACCAGGAGGAAGGTATTGACTATGATGAGACTTATGCTCCTGTAGCCAGATTAGAAGCAATTAGGATTCTGCTTGCTTATGCTTGTATCATGGATTTTAAATTGTATCAAATGGATGTAAATAGTGCTTTTCTAAATGGAGATATCCAAGAGGAGGTTTATGTTAGTCAAACTCCAGGATTTGAGAATCCTGCTTTTCCAAACCATGTTTATAAACTAACAAAAGCTCTTTATGGATTGAAACAAGCTCGAAGAGCTTGGTATGAAAAGCTCAGCAATTTCCTCATACAACAAAATTTTTTAAGAGGAAATGTTGATAAAACACTCTTTATAAAGACAAAGGGAAAAGACATTCTGCTTGTCCAAACTTATGTTGATGACATAATCTTTGGATCCACAAACAATAAGCTTTGCAAAGAATTTGAAAATATAATGAAAGGAAGATTTGAAATGTCCATGATGGGAGAATTAACATTTTTCTTAGGATTTCAAATCAGGCAAAGCAAGAATGGTATTTTCCTAAGTCAAACCAAGTACTGTAATGATATTTTAAAGAAGTTTGGCTTTGATAAATTTAAACCTATTGATACACCCATGAGTCAAGCTTGTCATTTAGATAAAGATGAAAAGGGAAAATCTGTGGATATGACCATGTTTAGAGGCATGATAGAATCTTTATTATATCTTACAGCTAGTAGACCTGACATTATGTTTAGTGTCTGCATGTGTGCAAGATACCAAGCCAATCCTAAGGAATCCCATCTAAGTGCAGTCAAAAGAATATTCAGATATCTATTAGGAACCAAACATCTAGGCTTATGGTATCCTAAGGGATCAACTTGCACTCTTATTGGCTATTCTGATTCTGACTTTGCTGGTTGCAAATTAGACAGAAAAAGTACATCAGGTACTTGCCATCTATTAGGGAATTCACTTGTGTCTTGGCATTGCAAGAAACAAAATAGTGTGGCACTTTCAACAGCTGAGGCTGAATATGTGGCTGCTGGAAGTTGTTGCGCACAAATTTTATGGATGAAACAACACATTTCTGACTTTGGTGTTGATCTTGGAACTGTGTCAATCATGTGTGACAATACTAGTGCCATAAATATTAAAAAGAATCCTATTATGCACTCTAGAACAAAACATATAGAGATTAGACATCATTTCATTAGAGATCAATACCAAAATGGTAATATCATGCTTGATTATGTTAATACATCTAATCAATTAGCGGATATATTTACCAAAGCCTTACCCAAGGAAAGTTTCTTCTATATTAGAATGAAACTTGGTATTATGGATCAAAATGAAACATGATCCCTGTGAAAAATCGATTGAGACATCGATTATCCTGTGACAAAATAGAAAATCAGCATTACCAAATCGATTGCATAATCGATTTATGCTACACAGTGTCTTATTTGTCAAAATCGGAAACACGATATTCGATTTCATAATCGATTTAGTAATCTCAGATATCCTAAATGCTGGAGTATACATCAATCCAATCGATTGATAAATCGATGGACAATTTGGAAAATCATTTAAAAGAATCGATTTCATAATCGATTATTTGTTTCAGACATCCACATTTATAACTGTGATTCGGGTTTCACGCCAGATTTCAAACACTAGCCATCGTCTGGTCTGAAAATTCAAATTTCGGTCCATTTTTGTCGTGTGGTACGAAAATTGCCCGAAAAGAACAAATGAAATCGAGGACCAGAAGACCCTTATAGCATTCTTCTCCTAATATTATAACTGAGTTTCGGGTTCCGCCTCAGATTTCAAACACTAACACTTGTCTTGTTCGAAAATACGAATTTCGGTCCATTTTTGTCGGGTGGTACGAAAATCTCCCGAAAAGCCCATATCAAATCAATGACCGGTAGACCCTTATAGCATTCTTCTCCTAAACTTATAACTGAGTTTTGGGTTCCGTGTCAAATTTCAAACACTAGCAATCATCTTGTTCGAAAATACGGATTTCCGTCCATTTTTTGTCGGTGGTACGAAAATCACCCGAAAAGTCCAGATGAAACCGAGGATTGGCAGACCCTGATAGCATTCTTCTCCAAAATTTATTATTGGTTTTTAGGTTTCGCGCCAAATTTCAAATACTTGCTATCGTCTAGTCCAAAAATATAGATTTCGATCATTTTTTAACGAGGGGTAAGAAAAATCGCCAGCAAAGTCCAGATGAAATCGAGGACCGAGAGACCCTTATAGCATTTCTCCTAAATTTAAAACTGTGTTCTGAGTTCCGAATCATAGTTCAAACATTAGCCATTCTTTTGTTCAAAAATAAGAATTTCGGTCCATTTTAGTCGGGTGGTACGATAATCACCCAAAAATACCAGATGAAATCGACGATCGAGAAACCCTTATAGCATTCTTCTTCTAAATTTATAACTGTATTTCGAGTTTCGGGTCAAATTTCAAACACTAGCCCTCGTCTGCTCTTGAAATACTGATTTCGGTCCATTTTTGTCGGGTGGTATGAAAATCGCACGAAAAGTCTAGATTAAATCGAGGACCTGGAGACCCTCATAGCATTCTTCTCCAAAATCTATAACTGTGTTTTGGGTTCCGTGTCAAATTCCAAACACTAGCCCTCGTCTGTTTTCAGGAAATACTGTTTTCGGTCCATTTATTTCTGGTGGTATGAAAATCGCCCGAAAAGTCCACATGAAATCGAGGATTGGGAAACCCTTATACATTCTTATCCAAAATTTATAACTGTGTTTCGTGTTCCGCAACACATTTCAAACACTAGATATCGTCTGGTCTGAAAATGCAGATTTTGGTCCATTTTTGTCGAGGGGTGCAAAAATTGCCCAAAAAGTCCAGATGAAATCGAGGAAAAGATGATTCTTGTAGCATTCTTTTCGTAAATTTATAACTGAGGTTCGGGTTCTTCGTCAAATTTCAAACACTAGCCATCGTCTGGTCCATATTTGTTGAGTGGCATTGAAATCGCATAAAATGTCTTGATGAAATCGAGGACTAAGAGACCCTTAAAGCATTCTTCACCAAAATTTATAACTGTGTATCGGGTTCCGAGTCAAATTTCAAACACCAGCCCTCGTTTGGTCCGAAAATACAGATTTTCGGTCCATTTTTGTTATCTGGTACGAAAATCGCTGGAAAAGTCCGGATGAAATCGAGGACCGGGTAACCCTTATAGAATTCTTCTCCTAAAAATATAACAATGTTTCTCATTTTGGTTCAGATTTCAAACACTAGCCATTGTCTGGTCTTAAAATACAGATTTTGGTCCATTTGTGTAGAGGGGTACGAAAATTTCCCAGAAAATCTAGATGAAATCGAGGGCCGAGAGACCCTTATAACATTCTTCATTTAAATTTATATTTGTGAATCGGGTTCTGCGTCAGAATACAAACACAAGCCATCGTCTTGTTCGAAAAGACGGATTTTGGCCCATTTTAGTCGGGTGGTATGAAAATCGCCCTTAAAATTCCAGATGAAATCGTAGACCTGAAGAACCATAAAGCATTCTTCTCCTAAATATATAACAGTGTTTCAGGTTCCGTGTCAAATATCAAACACTAACAATCGTCTTGTTCAAAAATACATATTTCAGTCCATTTTTGTCGGGTGGTACGAAAATCGCCCGAAAAGTCCAGATGAAATCTAGGACTGGGAGACCCTTACATCATTCTCCTCGAAAATTTATAACTATGTTTTGGGTTCCACGCCAGATTTCAAAAACTAGCCATAGTCTTTTTCGAAAATACGGATTTCGGTCCATTTTAGTCGGATCGTATGAAAATTGCCCATAAAGTCCAAATGAAATCGAGGAGAGGGAGACCCTTGTAGCATTCTTCTCCAAAATTTATAACTGTGTTTCGAGTTCCACGATAGATATCAAACACTAGCCAAAGTGTGGTCCGAAAATACAAATTTTAGTCCATTTTTTTCGAATGGTACGAAAATCGCCCGAAAAGTCCAGATGAAATCGAGTACCAAGAGACCCTTATAGCATTCTTCTCCAAAATTTATAACTGTGTTTCGGGTTTCACGCTAGATTTCAAATACTAGCCATTTTTGTTGAATGGTACGAAAATTGCCCAAAAGACCTGATGAAATAGAGGACCAGAAGACTCTTATAGCATTCTTCTCCTAAATTTTTAGCTGATTTCGGGTTCCACCTCAGATTTCAAACACTAGCAATTGTCTTGTTCGAAAATACGAATTTTGGGTCATGATTGTCATGTGGTACGAAAATCGCCTGAAAAGTCCAGATGAAATCGAGGACCGAGAGACCATTATAGCATTCTTCTCCTATATTTATAACTGTTTCCGAGTTCTGTGTCAGATTTCAAACACTAGCCATTGTTTTGTTCAACAATACGAATTTCAGTCCATTTTTGTTGTATGGTACGAAAGTAACCCGAAAAGTTGAGATGAAATCGAGGACCGAGCGACCCTTATATCATTATTCTCCTTAATATATAACAGTGTTTTGGGTTCTGCGTAAGATTTCAAACACTAGTAATCGCTTAGTCCGAAAATACAGATTTTGATACATTTTTGTCAAGGGGTATGAAAATCGCCCAAAAAGTCCAGATGAAATCGAGGACCGAGAGATGTTTATAGCATTCTTCTTCTAAATTTATGACTGTATTTTGGTTTCTGTGTTAGATTTCAAACACAAGCCATCGTATTGTTCAAAAATACGGATTTCGGTCAATTTTAGTCGGGTGGTACGAAAATCGCCTGACATGTCCAGATGAAATCGAGGACCAGGAGTCTCTGATAGCATTCCTCTCTTAAATTTATAATTGTGTTTCGAGTTCTGCGTCAGATTTCAAACATTATCCTTCGTCTTGTTCGATAATACGGATTACGGTCCATTTTTTGCGGGTGGTACGAAAATCTCCCCAAAAGTCTAGATAAAATCGAGGATTGAGAGTCCCTTATAGTATTCTTCTTCTAAATTTATAACTGTGTTTCGAGTTCTGCGTCAGATTTTAAATACTAGCCATCATCTTGTTCGAAAATAAAAATATTGGTCCAATTTAGTCTGGAGGTACGAAAATCTCTTGAAATGTCCAGATGAAATCGAGGACCAGGAGACTATTATTGCATTCTTCTCCTAAATTTATAGCTGTGTTTTGGGTTCTGAGTCACATTTCTAATACAAGCAATCGTTTGGTCTGAAAATACACATTTTGGTCCCTTTTTGTCAGGTGGTACGAAAATCGCCCGAAAAGTCCATTGTTGAGACGAAATCGAGGACCCAGAGTCTCTTATAGCATTCTTCTCCTAAATTTATAATTGTGTTTCGGGTTCAATGTCAGATTTCAAACACTATCCATTGTTCGAAAATACGGATTTCAGTCCATTTTTTGCGGGTGGTACGAAAATCTCCCCAAAAGTCAAGATGAAATCGAGGATTGAGAGTCCCTTATAGCACTCTTCTTCTAAATTTATAACTGTGTTTGGAGTTCTGCGTCAGATTTTAAATACGAGCCGTCATCTTGTTCGAAAATACGGATATCGGACGCGGAAATACTGTTATATATTTAGGAGAAGAATACTGTTATGTATTTTCAAACCAGACGATGGCTAATGTTTGAAATCTGAATTGGAACCTGAAACACTATTTTATATTTAGGAGAAGAATGTCAAAAGGGTCTCTCGGTCCTCGATTTCAACTGGACATTTCGGGCAATTTCGTACCACCCTCTACAAAAATGGACCAAAATCTGTATTTTCAGACCAGACGATGGCTAGTGTTTTAAATCTGAGGCGAACCCGAACCACTGTTATATATTTAGGAGAAGAATTCAATATGGGTCTCCCGATCCTCGATTTCATATGGACTATTCAGGCGATTTTCGTACCATCCGATAAAAATGGACCGAAATTCGTATTTTTGAACAAGACGATGGATAGTGTTTGAAAACCGTTGCAGAACCTGAAACGCAGTTATAAATTTAGGAGAAAAATGCTATGATAGTCTCCTGGTCCTCGATTTCATCTGGACATTTTGGGTGATTTCTGTACCACCCGATTAAAATGAATCAAAATTCGTATTTTCAAACAAGATGACGGCTAGTGTTAAAAATCTGACGATATCTTCGGACTTTTAGGGAGAATTTCGTACCCCTCGATAAAAATGGACCAAAATGGGTGTTTTTTGAACCAGACGATGGCTACTGTTGAAAATCTGACGCGGAACTCGAAACACTGTTATATATTTAGGATATGATTGCTATAAGGTTCTCTCGGTCCTCGATTTCATCTGGACTTTTCCGGCGATTTTCGTAACACCCGACAAAAATGGACGAAATCTGCATTTTTGGGCCAAACGAGGGCTAGTGTTTGATATTTGATGAGGAACCCGAAGCACAGTTATAAATTATGGAGAAGAATGCTATAAGGGTCTCTTGGTCCTCGATTTCATCTGGACTTTTCGGGCGATATTCGTACCACCTGACTAAAATGGACCAAAATCTGTATTTCTGAACAAGATGATGGCTATTGTTTGATATTTGATACGGAAACCGAAACACAATTATAAATTTAGAAGAAGAATGCTATAAGGAACTCTTGGTACTCAACTTCATATGGACTTTTTAGGCGTGTTTTGTACCCCTTTACAAAAATTGACCAAATCTATATTTTTGGACTAGACGATGGCTAGTGTTTGAAATCCGACGCAGAACCCGAATAACTGTTATATATTTAGGAGAAGAATGCTATGAGGGTCTCTCGGTCCTCGATTTCATTTGGACTTTTCCGCGATTTCGTACTACACGACAAAAATGTACCGAAATCCGTATTTTCGAAAAAGACGTGGCTAGTGTTTGAAATAAGCACGGAACCTGAAACACATTTGTAAATTTATGAGATGAATGTTATAAGAGTCTCTTGGTCCTCGATTTCATCTGGACATTTCCGGCGATTTTCGTACCACCCGCCTAAAATGGACCGATATCCGTGTTTTTGGAAAAAAATGATGGCTAGTGTTTGAAATATGACATGAAACCCGAAACACAGTTAAAATTTAAAAGAATAATGCTATAAGGGTGTCTAGGTCCTCGATTTCATCTGGACTTTTCGGGCGATTTTCGATCCCTCTACAAAAATGTATCAAAATCTGTATTTTCGGACCAGACGATGGCTAGTGTTTGAAAATCTTATGCGGAACCCAAAACACTATTATATATTTAGGAGAAGAATTCTAGTAGGGTATCCCGGTCCTCGATATCATCTGGTATTTTCGGGCAATTTTCGTAGCACCCGACAAAAATGGACCGAAATCCGTATTTTCGAACAAGACGATGGATAGTGTTTAAAATCTGACGCGGAACACGAAACACAATTATAAATTTAGGTGAAGAATGCTATTAGAGTCTCCTGGTCCTCGATTTCAGTTGGACATTTTGGGTGATTTTTGTACCACCTAACTAAAATTGATCCAAATTCGTATTTTCGAACAAGATGATGGCTAGTGTTTGAAATCTGACGCAGAAACCGAAACACTGTTATAAATTAGAAGAACAATTCTATAAGAGGACTCTCGGTCCTCGATTTCATCTGACCTTTTCAGGTGAGTTTCGTACCACTCGACAAAAATGGACCAAAATCTATATTTTCAAACTAGACAGTGGCTAGTATTTGAAATATGACGCGGAACGTGAAACACTGATATATATTTAGGAGAAGAATGTTAAAAGGGTCTCTCGGTCCTCGATTTCATCTGCAATTTTCGGTAAATTTTTTCATAACACCCGACAAAAATTGACCCAAATCCGTATTTTCGAATAAGACGATGGATAGTGTTTGAAAGCTGACACGGAACCCGAAAAAAATTTTATAAATTTTAGGAGAAGAATTCTACAAAAGTCTTCTGGTCCTCGATTTCATCTAGACATTTCGGGCAATTATCGTACCATCCGACTAAAAAGATGGAACAATAATCCATATTTTTCGAACAGATGATGGCTATTGTTTGAAATCTGACGCGGATAACGAACCCAATTAATAAATTTAGAAGAAGAATGCTATTAGGGTCTCTCGGTCCTCGATATCATTTGGACTTCTGGGCGATTTTCATACCACCAGACAAAAATGGACCCGAAATCCGTATTTTCGAATAAGACGATGGATAGTGTTTGAAATCTGATGCGGAACCCGAAACACTGTTATATATTTAGGAGAAGAATCTCTAATAAGGGTCTCCGGTCCTCGATTTCATGTGGACTATTCGGGCGATTTTTGTACCAGCAAAAGAAGGCTGAAATCCGTATTTTCGAACAAGACGATAGATAGGGTTTGAAATCTGACGTGGAACATGAAACACAGTTATAATTTAGGATAAGAATGCTATAAGAGTCTCTTGGTCCTCGATTTCATCTGACATTTCAGGCGATTTTTCTACCACCCGACTAAAATGGATCGAAAATTGTATTTTCGAACAAGATTATGGCTAGTGTTTGAAATGTGAAGCGAAAACCGAAACACATTTATAATTTGAAGAAGAATTTTATTAGTGTCTTTCATCTCCCGGTCCTCGATTTCATCTGAACTTTTTCGGGCGAGTTTCGTACCCCTCGTCAAAATTGGACCGAAATCTGAATTTTTGGACCATACGAGGGCTAGTGTTTGAAATTTAACACGGAACCCAAAATACAGTTATAAATTTTAGAGAAGAAAGCTATAAGGGTCTCCCGGTCCTCGATTTCATCTGGACTTTTCTAGCAATTTTCGTACCACTTGACTAAAATGGACCGAAATCCGTATTTTCGAACAAGACGACTGCTAGTTTTTGAAATCTCACACGAAACCCGAAACACAATTGTAAATTTAGGAGAAAAATGCTATAAGAGTCTTTTGGTCCTCGATTTCATCTGGACATTTGGCCAATTTTCTTTCCACGCAACTAAAATGGATTGATATATGTATTTTCGAACAAGATGATGGGTAGTCTTTGAAATCTGACGCGGAACCTGAAACACATTTATAAATTTAGAAGAAGAATGCTATAAGGGTCTCTCGGTCCTCGATTTCATCTGGACGTTTCGGGCGTTTTCTTTCCAGACGATGACTACTGTTTGAAATCTAACGCAGAACCTAAAATACTGTTATAAATTTAGGAGAAGAATGCTATGAGGGTTTCCCGGTCTTCGATTTCATATGGACGTTTAGGCTGATTTTCGTACCAAACAACAAAAATTGACCGAAATCCATATTTTCGAACTAGACGATGGATAGTGTTTGAAATCTGACGCGGAAACTCAATACATAATTTACAAATTTTAGAAGAATAATGTTGTAAGCGTCTCTTGGTCCTCGATTTCATCTAGACTTTTCGAAGTTTCATACCCCTCGACGAAAATTGACCAAAATATTATGGAATTTTTCAGACCAGACGATGGCTAGTGTTTGAAATATGACACGGAACACGAAACACAGTTATATATTAAGGAGAAGAATGCTATACGGGTTTCCCGGTCCTCGATTTCATTTGGACATTTGGATCGATTTTCGTAATACCAAACAAAAATGGACTGAAATCTGTATTTTCGAACCAAAAGAGGGCTAGTGTTTGAAATTTGACGCGGAACCTAAAAAATAGTTGTTATAAATTTAGGATGAGAATGCTATGAGGGTTTTTTCCGGTCCTCGATTTCATCTGGACTTTTCGGGCGATTTTCGTACCACCCGACAAAAAATGGATAGAAAATATGTATTTTCGAACCAGATAATGGCTAGGGTTTGAAATCTGACGTTGTGAAGCTTTTATCAGGCTTTTGTATCAAAACTAGTGGTATTATATAGAATCTGAAATACATTTAGAAATTTAGGAGAAGAGTTTTTATAAAGGTCTCTCGGTCCTCAATTTCATCTGGACTTTTCGGGCGATTTTCATACCACTTGACTAAAATGGATTGAATCCGTATTTTCGGACCAGACAAAGGCTAATGTTTGAATTTTGACATGGAACTAGAAATACAGTTATAAATTTAGAAGAAGAATGCTATAAGGGTCTCACATCGGTCGTCGATTTCATCGGACTTTCGGAGCCTTGCGATTTCGTACCCCTCGACAAAAATGGACAAAAATCTATATTTTCGGACCAGACAATGGCTAGTGTTTGAAATCTGACACGAAACTGTTATATATTTATGTGAAGAATGCTATAAGGTTCTATAGTCTCGATTTCATCTGGGTATTTTCGGGTCGTGATTTTCGTACCACCCGACTAAAATGAACCAAAATTTCGTATTTTTTTAACAAAAAAATGGCTAGTGTTTGAAATCCGTCGTGAAACACAATTATAAATTTAGCAGAAAGAATGCTATAAGGGTCTCTTGGTCCTCGATTTCATTAAGACTTTTCAGGCGATTTTCTTACTCCTCAACAAAAAAGGACCGAAATCTATATTTTCGCACCTCACGATGGCAAGTGATTGAAATTTGACGCTGAACCTAAAAACAAGTAATAAATTTTGGAGAAGAATGCTATCAGGGTCTCTAGGTCCTCGATTTCCTCTGGACTTTTCGGATGATTTTCGTTCCAGATAAATGCTAGTGTTTGAAATCTGACGCGGAACCCGAAACTCAGTTATAAATTTAGGAGAAGAAAGCTATAAGGGTCTCCCGATCCTCGATTTCATCTGGTCTTTTCAGGCGATTTTTGTACCACACGATAAAAATGAACCGAAAATCCGTATTTTCGAACAAGACAATTGCTAGTGTTTTGAAATCAGAGCAGAACCCAGAATCTCAATTATAAATTTAGGAGAAGAATGCTATAATGGTCTCCTAGTTCTCGATTTCATCTGGTCTTTTCGGGCGATTTTCGAAATCACCCGAAAAAATATAGGCCGAAATTTGTGTATTTTCAGAGCAGATAATGGCTAGTGTTTGATATCTGACGCAGAAACCCGAAACTCAGTTATAAATTTAGAAGAATGATGCTACAAGAATCTTCTTCTCCTCAATTTCATCTGGAATTTTCGGGCAATTTTTTGTACCCTTCGACAAAAATGGAGCAAAATATGTATTTTCGGACTTGCCGATAGCTATTGTTTATATCTGCTGCATAACTCGACACACAGTTATAAATTTTAAAGAAGAATGCTATTAGGGTTTCCCGCTCCTCGATTTCATGTGGTCTTTTCGGCGATTTTCACACCACCCGACAAAAAAGGACCGAAATCAATATTTCCTGAACAGACAAGGGATAGTGTTTGAAATTTGACACAAAATCTGAACACGGTTATAAATTTTGGGGAAGAATGCTATAAGGGTTTCCTGGTCCTCGATTTGGTCTGGACTTTTCGGGCGATTTTTGATACCAACCGACAAAAAAAGGATCGAAATAAATATTTCACGACCAGACGAGGGCTAGTGTTTGAAATTTGACGCGGAACCTGAAAAATAGTTATAAATTTTAGAGAAGAATGCTATAAGGGTCTCCCGGTCCTCGATTTCATCTGGACCTTTTGGGAGATTTTCATACCGCTAGATTAAAACGGATTGAAATCCGTATTTTCACACCAGACGATGGCTAGTGTTTGAAATATGGACTTTTTGCGTGATTTTCATACCCCTCGACAAAAATGGACCAAAATCTATATTTTCGGACCAAAAGATGGCTAGTGTTTGAAATCTGACCCGAAATCCGAAACACTATTATATATTTTAGAGAATAATGATATTAGGGTCTCTAGATCCTCGACTCATCTGGTATTTTTCGAGTGATTTTCAGACCACCTGACATAAATGGACTGAAATTAGTATTTTTGAACAAAACAATGGCTAGTGTTTGAAATCCGACACGGAACTTGGAACACAGTTATAAATTTAGGAGGAGAATGTTATAAGGGTCTCTGGGTCCTCGATTTCATCTGGACTTTTCAAGCGATTTTCTTACCCATCGACAAAAAAAGATCAAAATCTATATTTTCGGACCAGAAGATGGCTAGTGTTTGAAATCTGGCGAAACACAGTATTTTCGGGCGATTTTCGTACCCCTCGACAAAAATAGAGTAAAATCTTTATTTTCGAACCAGACTTTGCCTATTGTTTGAAATCAAGCGCGGAACTCGAAACACAGTTATAAATTTTGAAGAATGTTATAAGGGTCTCCCGATCCTCGATTTCATTTGGTCTTTTCGGACAATTTTCATATGATCTAACCAAAATGGACCGAAATTCGTATTTTTGAAAAAGACTATGGCTAGTGTTTTTAAATCTGAGGCGGAACCCGAAACACAATTATAAATTTTGGAGAAGTATGATATAAGGGTCTCTAGGTCCTAGATTTTCATCTGGACTTTTCGGGCGACTTTCGTACCACCCAACTAAAATGGACCGAAATCCGTATTTTTGAACAAGAGAATTGTTAGTGTTTGAAATCTGACGCAGAACCCGAAACACAATTATAAATTTTGGAGAACTATGCTATAAGGGTCTCCTGGTCCTCGATCAGATTTGAACTTTTCGGGCGATTTTCATACCACCAGACCAAAATGGACCGAAACCCGTATTTTTAGACCAGCCGATGGTTAGTGTTTGAAATCTGACGCAGAACCGGAAAGAAAGTTATAAAATTTTGGGGAAGAATGTTGTATGGTCTCGCGGGCCTCGATTTCATTTCGACTTTTCGGTCGATTTTCGTACCCCTCGACAAAAATGGACCCAACATCTGTATTTTCGGACAAAACGATGGCTAGTGTTTGAAATCTAGCGCGAAACTTGATTCATAGTTATATAAATTATAGAGAAGAATGCTACAAGAGTCTCTCAGTCCTCAGGTTTCGTGTCAATATTCAAACACTAGCCATCGCCTGGTCCGAAAATACAGATTTTGGCATATTTTGTCGATTGTTACGAAATTCGACCGAAAAGTCCAGATGTAATTGAGGACCTGGAAACCCTTATAGCATTCTTCTTCAAAATTTAAAAATGGGTTTCAGTTTCTGTGTCAAAATTCAAAACACTAGCATCGTCTTGTTCGAAAATACGGAATTCGGTCCATTTTTGTCGGGTGGTACGAAAATCTTCGGAAAAAGTATAGATGAAATCGAGGACTAGGAGACCCTTATAACATTCATCTCCATAAATTTTAATTGTGTTTCAGGTTCTGCGTCAGATTTCAAACACTAGCCATCGTCTGGTCCGAAAATACGAATTTTATGTCCATTTTGGTCTGGTGGTACGAAATCGCCCGAAAAGTCCATATCAAATCGAGGACCCGGATCCCCTAATAGCATTCTTCTACAAAATTTATAACTGTGTTTCGAGTTCTGCGTCAGATTTTAACCACTAGCCATAGTCTTGTCCGAAAATACGGATTTCGGTCATTGTGGTTTGGTGGTACCAAATAGACCGAAAAGTCCAGTGAAATCGAGACCAGGAGACCCTTATAGCATTCTTCTCCAAAATTATAACTGATTTTCGGGCTCGCGCGCCGATTTTAATATCCAGCCATCGTCTGGTCGAAATACGGATTTCAGAGTCCCATTTTTGTGCGGGTGGTAACGAAATCCCCGAAACGTCCAAATGGAAATCGAGGACCGGGAGACCTTTAACAAAAACATTCTTCTCCCAATTTATAACAGTGTTCGGATTCCGCATCAGATTTCAAACACTACAGCCATCATCTAGTCCGAATAATAGATTCATCCATTTTTTTCGAGGGGGGTAAGAAAAATCGCCTGAAAAGTTAGATCCAAATCGAGGACTTCGAGACTGCGTTAGGATCTTCTTCTAAATTTAAAACTGTGGTTCGGGTTCCGCGGTCAGATTTCAAAAACTAGCCATCGCCCGAAAAGTCCAAATGAAATCGAGAACAACAGACCATTATAGCATTCTTCTTATAAAATTTATAATTGTGTTCGGGTTCCGCGTCAGATTTCAAACACTAACAATTGTCTTGTTTGAAAATATGGATTTCGGTTCATTTTAATCTAGTGGTACGAAAGTCGCCCGAAAAGTCTAGATCAAATCGAGGACCGAGAGACCCTTATATCATTCTTCTCCAAAATTTAAACCTGTGTTTCGAGTTCCGCACTAGATTTCAAACACTAGCCAATGTCTGGTTCGAAAATACAGATTTTAGTCCATTTTTGTCGAGGGGTACGAAAATCGCCAGAAAGGTCCAGATGAAATCGAGGACAAAGAGACCCTTATATCATTCTTCGCATTTCGCGCCAGATTTCAAACACTAGCCATCGTCGGGTCCAAAAATACGAATTTCGGTCCATTTTTGTCGAGTGATACGAAAGTCACACGAAAAGACCAAATGAAATCGAGGACCAGGAGACGCTTATAGAATTCTTCTCTTAAATTATAACTAAGTATTGGGTTTCTCCTCAGATTTCACACACCAACGATTGTCTGGTTCGAAATACTGATTTCGGTCCATTTTGGTCGAGTGGTACGTGAAAACTTCCTGAAAGCCAAGATGAATCGAGGACACAGGAGAACCCTTATAGCATTAGCCAAAAAATTTATTCTGTTAGGTTATTCCGCCAGATGTCAAACCTTGTAATTGTCTAGTCCGAAATATAGATTTCGGTCCTTTTTGTTGAGCGGTAAGAATCGCCTGAAAAGTCCGATAAATCGAGCCCGAGAGACCCTTAAGCATTCTTCTCGACTAAATTATAATGTGTTTTCGAGGTTTTGTGTACGATTCAAACACTAGCCATTGTTTTGTTCAAAAATAAGAATTTCGGTCCATTTTAGTAAGGTGGTACGAAAATCACCCGAAATTACCAGATGAATCTGGACCGGAGAGACCCTTTATCATCTTCTCTTAATATAACCGTGTTTCGGGTTCCGCATCAAGTTTCCAAACACTTGCCATCCTCTGGTACGAAATACATATTTTGGTCAATTTTTGTCCAGGGGTACGAAACTTGCCCGAAAAGTCCAAATGAAATCGAGGACCGAGAGACCCTTATAGCATTCTTCTTTTAAATTTATAGTTATGTTTCGAGTTCGACGTCACATTTCAAACACTAGCCATCGTCTAGTTCAAAAATACAGATTTCAGTCCAATTAGTCTTGTGGTACGAAAATCGTCCAAATAGTCGAGATGAAATCGAGGACCGGGAGACCTTTAATAGAGTTCTTCTCCTAAATATATAACAATGGTTTTGGGTTCCCGCATCAGATTGTCAAACACTAGCCATCATTTGGTCCGATAATACAAGATTTTTGTTCCATGTTTGTAAAGTAATACGGAAATAGAGGACCAAGAGACCCTTATAGATTGTCTTCTAAAATTTGTAACTTTGTTTCGGGGTTTTCTGCTTCAGATTTCAACACTAGTAATCATTTTTGGTTTCAAAAAACATGGAATTGGTCAATTTTAA
>PGWS01022302.1:0-10923 GCA_002896235.1 Cicer reticulatum | reverse complement strand
GGTTCCGCGACAGATTTCAAACACTAGCCATCGTCTTGTTCCAAAATACGAATTTAGGTCCATTTTTTTCAGGTGGTACGAAATTCGCCCGAAAATTCCAGATGATATCGAGGACCGGGAGACCCTTATAGCATTCTTCTCCAAAACTTATAACTGTGTTTCGGGTTTCGCACTAGATTTCAAACACTAGCCCTCGTCTTGTACAAAAATACATATTTCGATCCATTTTTGTTAGGCGGCACGAAAATCGCCGGAAAAGTCCAGATGAAATCGAGGAGAGGGAGACGATTATAACATTCTTATCCAAAGTTTATAATTGTGTTCTGGGTTCCGCGTTAGATTTTAAACACTAGCCACAATCTATCCACAATAACCCAAATGCTATCGTACCTTTTTGGAGTTCGAGGTAAGCCTACAACAAAGTCCATAGAGATGCTATCCCACTTCCATTCGGGAATATTCAAAGGTTGCATCAAACCTAAAGGTTTTTGGTGTTCTACCTTAGCAACATCTTTTTTCATTTTGGGCCACCAAAATATCTTTTTGAGGTCCTTATACATCCTTGTTGCTCCAGGGTGAATACTCAGACAACTCCTATGTCCTTCCTCTAAGATCATCTTTCTTAACTCCTCTACATCGGGAACACAAATTCGGCTCAATAATCTCAAAATTCCATCCACGCGATTTAAAATCAGGTTCTCTCTCTTGGCCAATCGACTATAACGTATCTAAAAGGTATAAATCCAATTTCTGATTCTTTTCAATCTCTTCCAGTAGTCCACTAGTTATCTTCACATTCCCAATTTAATACTTTATGGTGTCACTCTCACAAACTAAAACTAAGGTCTCTAAATTGTTCCAACAACTCACATGCTTAACCATTAAGGCGGACACACTAAACGCATCAGCCACTACATTGGCCTTTCCCAGGGTGATAGTTAAGTTCACAATCAAAATCTTTAAGAATTCCATCACCTAAGTTCTCACATGTTCAACTCCTTTGATCAAAAAGATACTTAAGGCTCTTATGGTCACTAAAAACCTCGATCTAGATCCATATAAATATGTCTTCCCATATCTAAAGTACAAAGACAACTGCTGCTAGTTCTAGTCATGGGTAGGTAGTTCCTCTCATGAATCTTCACAATGATTTTCTTAAGCTCTTGGAAACTATTCTCACATGAGATCCCACCGAACAACTCACCCTTTCGAAGCAACTTAGTTAAAGGTAAGGCCAAACTTGGAGAATCCTTCTATGAACCTACAATAATAACCGGCCAATCCTAGAAACTTCTATCTCAGTCACTGACTAGGTGCTTTCCATTCTAATTACACTACCACCTGGCAGGATCAACGACTATTCCACCCTTGATATTACATTCCTAGGAACTTACTTCCTCTAACAAAAATTCACATTAGACAACTTGGCAAATAATTGTTTCTCCTTAAGGGTTTGCAAAACTATCCTTAAGTGTCACCATGTTCTTCCTTATCTTAGAGTACACTAAGATATCACTATAAACACAACCACAAAAGAGTCTAGGGTAGGATGAAAGATACCGAAATTTAATCCATAAAATTTGCGCATTAGTCACGCCAAAAGGCATAACCAAATACTCGTAATGGCCATAACGGGTCCTAAGCTTGGTCTTAGGGTACAGAAAGGCTTCACTCGGATCTGATGGTAACCTGATCTCAGATCGATCTTACTAAACACACATTGATCCTCTCAATTGATCCGGAAGGTCATCTATTTCTAGTAGCGGATACATATTCTTAATTGTCACTTTATAATCGACGGTAATCCACACATACCTCATAGAGCCAATCCTTCTTCTTACCACAACAAAGTGCACCCCATGGTGTTGAAAACACTAGGTTAATAAATTGTTTATCTAAAGCTCTTCCAATTTCTTCTTAAGCTCAGACATCTAAGGGAACATTCTATATGGTGCCATTGATATGGGTCCAGTTAATCCTGGTACAAGGTCAATGCTAAACGTCAATCTTCACGCTCTAGTGGTAAAACTAGTGACAATCTTCAGGGAATACTTCAGGGAATCACACATAGGAACATCTCGTATTACCACTTTTTCTTCAAATTCCAATGAGCTATGGATCATGTATAATTGGGCATTTTCTTCTTTCAAGAGTGCCTTCACTGGGTTGATTATATGATAGGCTTATCCATCTCTTCTGACTCCATGAATTCAATGGTTACTAAAAAATCTACGCGGACACGGTTGGCAGATAGCCAATCCATACCAAGAATCACATCAACCGAGCCAAAGTAAACACACTAAGTCAACTCGGAAGTACCTTCCACAGAAATGGATAGAAATTGTCAAGACAAACACTAGAGGTATCACAGAATCACTAGTTGGGTATTCACAATCAAATCATATCGTAAACGAGATACAGGTAAGTCGTAAACGTCTTTTCTTACAAGTCAAGAGACACAAAGGTGTTGAGTCGGCACCACAATCAAATATACAAATAAAGGAGTATCACTTAGAGAATGTACCTTGGATCAAGTTGTCTTTCTCACAGCCGTCCTGCCACTGAGGCAAGACTCTTCATTGGATTTAGAGATCGGCTTGGCTGGGAACTCTGGTTTTCCAGGCTGTGGAGTCTTCCTTGGTAGGGGATGTGGTGCTAATGTGTCATGTACAATTACAAACAAGTAAACTTCAGCATCTCTACATTCGTATGCCATGTGACCCTGGCTTACCACACTGTGACATCGGTAGGAGTAGCTGGATCACCATTATAACCATGGTTGTGTGTGCGAGAGCTCCTGACTCTGTTACTATTCTATCATTACTAACCCTCGTCCATTGGGGTTTCCTCTACCACTCCATATATTATAACTGTTTCCATTTCCTTTCCATTCCCACTACTAGCTTCCTTTTCCAGCTGAAAAAACTGTATTGATATATTCGGACGACTTCCAGATTATTAGGAGGAAAGGAGTATGGGTTTTCCTTTATTATGAGCATAGGCCTCTTGTCCTCTCATGGTTCCAGTGTTTCGGTAATGTGCCTTTTTCAGCACGACTTATCCTCATCATAAATCTACTCTTATTAATAGGGTAGGAAAGTCACGAATGTCTTGCATTCCAACCTGTTCTTGATCTCTGGCCTGAGTCCAATTTCAAAACTTGATGCATCTCGACTTTCTCCTGCTCTCTCCAACACATAGAGTGGATGTACCTGGATAATCCTCAACTTAGCACGACATATTCTGGCTACTGACATATTCCCGGTGTTCCAATTTAACAAATTCATCTCCTTCTATACGTAAAATCTTCAGGGAAATTACTAATTAGAAATACATAGTCCTTGAATATAGCCCAAGTAATTGCAGTCCATGCATTAGTTCTATACGTTGCGTGCAATTTATCCCACAATGTTCAGTTCCTCCGCGGCAAATAAACGTACCAAGATGCACTTTCTGACCTTCGGGGCATGCCACTCTCCGAAAATTTTCTCAACTTCTTGCAACCACTTTTGAAGCTCTTCAGGATTATAGTGACCTTCAACGTATTAGGGTCTAGCCTTGTGGAATCGGATCCATCACCATGGCATTCATTTATACTTGCACATTCCTTGGCCACCACTGTAAGCTTAGGTAGCTGTAGCAACAGCCGTTGAGCAAGCAATCTGTGCAACATTGAGTAGAGCTGTGCGAGAGGCTGTGCAGTAGCTTGAGATCAGCCAAAGCTGGAGAGACATGACTATAACTCTGCCATGGACTCTAGACTCAGCAATCCACAGCATCATTCTTTCCACTACTCATCATTACCTCATCAATCAGATAAAGCATCGAATAATGGTGAGACACATTAGCGGTAGTGAGAACTAACCTAGTTCTTACAAATACAACACATTAATCGTCCATAACCACAAACACATACAGCAGAGTACACAATGGAACATAGCGAACACATAACACATTTACGGGTGATTTGGACAGACCGGCTCTGATACCACTAATGTGGACACCCTAAAAACCCCAATAATTTTTTAGTTAAGATAAATAGTATAAGAGTATCATAAGCATGTCACATAAATCCAAATTTCATCAACTAATGGCATCGAATCATACATATCAAACAACAGAATCTTTTTTGAGTACACAACTATGTTTTAAATCAGTGAAAATATAGTCCCAACCTGATGTACTATCAAGCGAGAATTACTCAAAATAATAAATGCTTCACGTAAGTCAATTACAATGCATAGAATAGAGTCTCCAAGACGTGACGGCTTCCGCCCTCTCTCGATGGTATTAGTCATCACCTGCAACTTGTAACGACTCGTCTGCGTCCGATCGCAAATGCCAACACAACAACGAGGGTGAGTATCGAAATTATGTAACAATATAAATACACACGAGGATAAACACGCAACAATCAAAATCATCACAATCTCAAAAAACAGTCAAGTGTATAATATCAACGGATTTATCAAATTCATTCCACAATAAGGAAAATCACCATGATGAAATGCTATGGATGTCCTATCTCTATACTTCATCATTTGGTACCATTCTACTCTGAAGTACTTGGTTAGGAGGCCTGATACTATGCCACTACAAGAGTGGACGGACAATTCATGAATGGCCAAGTCCTCATAGATCCCCTCAACTCAACCCGAGGCACATATACGCGACAGTCGGGGTACTCTTGTGTTGCACGGTAGTTCTCGGCCTTAGGGAATAACCCACTAATCCACTTAGGAATTCCCCACTAGGTGTACCCCCAAGGTCTATCAGTCTTACCTTACAGTTCGACTGTAGCCCTCCACGATCAGGCTCATTCAGTTGTACTTCCCCGAATCACTAGGTTTGTCAGACCCTCCCTATATGATGACAAAATAATCCTAACTCCAAAATCTACAACACATATCTCAGACTTACTTGATCATCACAACTCAATAAGTTTTAATTTGACTTCTAATATGCTCATATATATCTTTATCAGTCATACAATAAAATCAAATATTTGGTTTAACACTCACAATGCATCATTAAGTCTTATCACACCAATAACAGTATCAAACAGGTGGCAATATTCACTGATATCCACTTTCATTTCAGCGAGACACTCAGTACATATCATTCACACAAGTAACAATCAACATCATATTCATAAAATCAAACGGCACAATCTTGTATAAATAAATTCATGGCAAATTCTATAGGTTACTAATTATTTATCCTCATTATTACCATTCACATTTTAATTAGTTAATTATTATTACTCAATAGGGCTCAACGTAGTACGTTTAGTAAGCCACGAATGACATCTGGGAATTTCGCATTCCCGTTCATCTCACGTTATTTTATACTCATAATACGAACCTCATCCCAACCCTTACCTTGGCTACAATTTTTCCCAACAAAACTGATCTGCTGATTTACGTGTCGCGTCTTTGCCAAACCACCGCTCTAACAGTCACGAGCGAGAGTAATCAACGCAACAACCAATTACAATTAGTACTTGCTCCAACAGGCCTTATTAATTAATTTATTAATAAAACATTGATAATTTATTACTATTGTAAATAAAATTCAAAAATATATTAATACCGTTAAATTACACATATTGCTATAATCAAATTTTATTTAACTAAGTATGATATAAGAACTACATATTGTTATACATACTTAACTTCGGGTGCCTCTTTTAAGGTTTTCTATAATCTAGAAAGGAAGTCCATACTTAAAACTATATTGTTACACCTATTTAAGCATGACAGAAGCTCGCAATTATTAACTATGATCTGATTCAGTTTTGTTTTATTTAAACTTGACATGACAGAAGCTGATATTTCTTCCCATGTTTAAGTATATTTTGATACTAGGCCGTATTGCTTTTGAAACATGGACATATCAAAAGATTATTATATTTATATATATATATATATATATATAATATATATATATAATATATATAATATCACACATCTTAAAATAATTTATTAAATTCACTTTTAAAATAATTATCAAAGTCACTTCCTAAAATAAATTATCAAATTCCATCTTATAATATAATTGTCAAATTCATCCTACATATAATTATCAAATTCACTATCTTAAAATAATTATTGAATTCACAATCCTAAAATTAATTATCAAATTCACTATCTTAATAATAATTATATTTTTTCACCAGAATTCAAAAAATAACAAGTTATAATACTAATCATATAATCAGGTTTGTTTTTAGGATTTTATTATTCAAGATTGGTACTGCCGATCATTTTATTCCTAGACTATAAGACCCAACTATCAGATGATTCACTTGCCCTCAAATTTGGAGACAGTATTGTGTTTCATAGCCTTTGTCTGGTACTTCTAGCTAAAACATTGTTCCAAGATTCAGTCCCATTCTGATCAGTAGAGATTAGAAGCGTAGTTGCAATTTTAAGCCTCTTTTGCTCTATCTTCCATTGTGATTTTAAAATATGCCTTTAATTCTCCACCAGCTGTTTATTCCTGCACTTCTCTACCTCCCAAAATTATTTTTTAATAGGAAGGTACTTGTTTGACTTAGTGAGATTTTATAAAAGTTCTTGAGTTTATTTATAATAGTCCATTCATGGATGCTTATCAAAATATCAGTAACAAATGGATCATAAGCCAAAACTATAATTAGAAACAAAGCCTTAAAAGGTAACAGGCAGCCTTACCTAAACTATCAAAAAAAATCAGAACAAACCTTTGTTATCAGATCGTAACAAACATCTCTAAGGAAGTTAAATCAAAATCAAGGAATATATAAAACTAAGGGATTAAATCTAAGGAAGTTGATCAATTAAACTTAAAGGATTGTCATTCTTTGTGTATCAATTTCAGCTGCATTACATATTCTATTCTACCATCAAATTCCATGCTATTATCAAAATCTTGCAATTGGTAGAATTTAAAATTACACTTGATTATGGTTTGGAATTGGAATTCAAATTGAAATTGAAATTGGACTGGAATTGGAAAATTGGGTCCAAATGGGAATTTGATGAAATTGAATTGAATTTGGGAATGCAGCTTGATTGATTTTGGAAGCTGAAGTTGAAATCGCGGCTTGGAATTGCAATCCTAATTTTGCTGAAGTTGGGAATGCGGCTTGGTTGTTTGGAAGGCTGTATACATATTATATACTACATGACACCTAAGTTATTAATTTTTATTATTATTATTTTTATTATTATTATTGATTCTTATTATTTTATTATTCCTTCTGTTAGAGCTATCCTCCAGTACATTTTATTTATATTACACTACATATCTTATTATTTATTTATTTTATTTTTTTTTGTAAGTTAAATATGTTAATATTAAAATTTAAGATCAATTACTAAAGTAAACACACAGACCCTAAGAATTAAGAACACATATTACACTCATATAAAAAATATCGATCGTTATACTATTTAAATAGATAATGAGAAATTGGGTGTTACATACCACCTGACTAAATGGACCGATATTCGTATTTTGACAAGATGATGCTAGTGTTTGAAATTTGACGCGAACCCAAAACACAATATAATTTATATGAAGAATGCTAATAAGGGTTTCTCTGTCCTATAATAACATATAATAAAATTTTGGAAGAAATTGCTATAAGGGTCTTTAGTCCTCGATTTCATTTGACTTTCGGATGGTTTCTTACTCCTAGACAAAAATGGACCAAAATTTTTGTATTTTTGGACCAGACAATATGGCTAGTATTTGTAATTTACTCGAAACCCAAACACGTTATATATTTAGGAGAAGAATGCTAAAGGTCTCCATCTCCGATTTCATTCTGGACCTTTTTGGGCGATTTTCGTACCACCCGACTAAAAATGGACTGAATCCATATTTTCGAACAAGACGATGGCTAGTGTTGCAACATCTTGACGCAGAACCCGAAACACAGTTATAAACTTTGGATAAAAATGTTATGAAGGTGTCCTATTCCTCGATTTCATCTGGACTTTTCGGGAGATTTTCGTGCCACCTAATAAAAATGGATCGAAATTTGTATTTTTGGACAAGACGAGGGCTAGTGTTTGAAATCTGATGTAGAACCCAAAACACAATTATAAATTTAGGAGAAGAATGCTATAAGAGTCTCCAGAACCTCGATTTCATATGGACATTTCGTGCGATTTTCGTACCACCCGACTAAAACGGACTGATATCTGTATTTTGGAACAAGACGATGGCTAGTGTTTGAAATCTGACGCGGAACCTGAAACACAATTATAAATATAGGAAAATAATGCTATAAGGGTCTCCCGGTCCTCGATTTCATTTGGATGTTTCGGGGGATTTTCGTACCACCAAACAAAAATGGACTGAAATTCGTATTTTTGGATATGGTGATGGCTAGTGTTTGAAATTTGATGCGAAACTTGAATCATTGTTTTAAATGTTCAAAGCACCAGACACAAACGGACCGAAATCCATAATTTCAGACCAGACGATGGCTGGTGTTTAAATTCTGACATGGAACACGAAACACACTTATAAATTTAGGAGAACAATCCAATTAGGGTAACTGGATCCTCAGTTTCATTCAAACGTTTCGGGCGATTTTTGTACCAAATGACAAAAATGGTCCAAAATTCGTATTTTCGCACCAGAAGATGGCTAGTGTTTGATATCTGACGAATGATATAAGGTTCTCTCGGTCCTCAATTTCATTTTGATTTTTTGTGTGATTTTCATACTACCCGACAAAAATGGATTGAAATCCGTATTTTCTGACCAGTCGATGGCTATTGTATGAAATTTGACGTGGAACCCGAAACAAAGTTATAAATTTACGAGAATATCATCCGTGTTTTCTGACCAGACGAATGCTATAAGTGTCTCTCGGTCGTCGATATCATCTGGAGTTTTCATGTGATATTCGTACCCCTCAAAAATAATAAACCATCCGTTTTTTCAGAACAAAACAACGGCTAGTGTTAGAATTATGACGAAGATAATAGTATCATATAACAAAATTGAGTTGTAAAAGAAATATGTAATTATTACTTTATTTGACAACTCTATTTTATTATATGTTATTATTATCTTTGTTATGAAGTAAAACTATAAAACAAAGATAATAATAACATATAATAAATTAGAGTTGTCAAATAAAGTAATAATTACATATTTATTTGACAACTCTATTTTATTAAATGATATTACTATCTTCTTTATGCAGTCAACCTTTAAAATGATAGATAATAATAACATATAATAAAATAGAATTATCAAATAAATTAATAAATTATATTTATTTGACAACTCTATTTTATTATATGTTATTATTATCTTCGTTATGTAGTAAAACTATAAAACGAATATAATAATATTATTTAGTAAAATAGAGTTGTCAAATAATTTAATAATTAAAAAGCATTTTTCTCCTAAATTTATAAATGTGTTCCGGGTAATAGTTTGAACATTAGCCATCATTTGGTCTAAAAATACGAATTTCGTTCCATTTATGTCGGGTGGTACAAAAATTTCCTGAAAAGTCTAGATGAAATCGGGGACTTTCGTACAACTCGATTTCGGTCCATTTTTGTCGGGTGGTACGAAAATCGCCTGAAAAGTCCAGATGAAATCGAGGACTGAGAGACTCTTATAGCATTATTCTCTAAAATTTATAACAATGTTTCAGGTTCCGCGCCAGATTTCAAACACTAGCCATCGTCTGGTACGAAAATACAGATGTTGGTCCTTTTTTGTCGAGGGGTACGAAAGTCGCTCGAAAAGTCTAAATAAAATCGAGGAGCGAGAGACCATTATAGCATTCTTCCACATAAATTTTATTTTTAATAGTATAATATAAGTAAGAAGAACACGCAACAATCATAATAGACTGTATCATAATCACATTACGATATATCAAAATATTTAAGTAAATAGTATCATATTACAACATCAAATTCACTTAAGATAATCATCTCATTATAATATGCATCAAATCATCTAAGAGTAATTATTATTACTTTTGAAACACATCAATCACCACAAAACAATCACAAGTAAATGCAATGCTATGCATGAGCTTAGACTCTACTTCACAATGTGGTACCATTCTAACTCTGAAGTACTTGGTTAGGAGGCTTGATACTATGCCACCATCCCGGTGGACGGACAATTCAAATTGGCCATGTCCTCATAGATCCCCTCAACTCAACCTGAGACACATATACGCGACAGTCGAGGTAAACGCGCGTTGCATGGTAGCTCCCGACATTTGGAGTGCTACCTCCAAGTCACCTAGGGATTCCCCACCCAAATACCTCCAAGGTCTAACAGTCTTGCCTTCAGGCTCGACAGCAGACCGCCACGATCAGGCTTATTCAATTGTACTTCCCCGGAATCACTAGGCTTGTCAGGCCCTACCTATATGATGACAAAATAATCTCCACTTCGCAAATTCACAATATTTATTTTCTCCCCTCGTTGGTATATGATACTCCATTAAAATTGTCATCTCAAACACAATTTCAAATCACCATTATTTCATCAACTATGAGTTTAATTCAATATTCTCATCACAATATCACAATCATTAATCATATCTCATCACATAAACTCATCACAATTTTATAGAATCAATATCATCAATCAAACATCATCATTATCATCACATAAACTTATCACATATTTATATTATAAATCACACATCATCATCAAATAAACTTACATTATACACTGCATTCACATAAACTCATTTAATCAAACATATGCACTAAATTCATTTGAAATCAAATATCACAATGATATCAAATATCACAATAACATCAAATATCACAATAATTTTAAATATCACAATAATATCAAATATCACAATAATGTTAAATATCACAATAATATAAAATATCACACATTTAACGAAATTAAATCAATCAACACCTTATAAAT
>PGWS01022300.1:0-12503 GCA_002896235.1 Cicer reticulatum | reverse complement strand
ACTAGCCATCACCAGGTCCAAAAATACGGATTTCAATCCATTTTTGTTCGGTGGTAAGAAAATCCTTGAAACGCAAATGAAATCAGAGGACGGGGAGACTTTATAGCATTCTTTTTTTAAATTTATAATTGTGTTTTTAGGTTCTGCGACATATTTCAAACACTAGCCATCGTCTTGTTCCAAAATACGAATTTAGGTCCATTTTTTTCAGTGGTACGAAATTCGCCCGAAATTCCAGATGATATCGAGGACCGGGAGACCCTTATAAGCATTCTTCTCCAAAACTTATAACTGTGTTTCGGGTTTCGCACTAGATTTCAAACACTAGCCCTCGTCTTGTACAAAAATACATATTTCGATCCATTTTTGTTAGGCGGCACGAAAATCGCCGGAAAAGTCCAGATGAAATCGAGGAGAGGGAGACGATTATAACATTCTTATCCAAAGTTTATAACTATGTTCTGGGTTCCGCGTCAGATTTTAAACACTAGCCACAATCTATCCACAATAACCCAAATGCTATCGTACCTTTTTGGAGTTCGAGGTAAGCCTACAACAAAGTCCATAGAGATGCTATCCCACTTCCATTCGGGAATATTCAAAGGTTGCATCAAACCTAAAGGTTTTTGGTGTTCTACCTTAGCAACATCTTTTTCATTTTGGGCCACCAAAATATCTTTTTGAGTCCTTATACATCCTTGTTGCTCCAGGGTGAATACTCAGACAACTCCTATGTCCTTCCTCTAAAGATCATCTTTCTTAACTCCTCTACATCGGAACACAAATTCGCTCAATAAATCTCAAAATTCCATCCACGCGATTTTAAAATCAGGTTCTCTCCCTTGGCCAATCGACTGTAACGTATCTAAAAGGTATAAATCCAATTTCTGATTCTTTTCAATCTCTTCCAATAGTCCACTAGTTATCTTCAACATTCCCAATTTAATACTTTATGGTGTCACTTCACAAACTAAACTAAGGTCTCTAAATTGTTCCAACAACTCACTATGCTTAACCATTAAGGCGGACACACTAAACGCATCAGCCACTACATTGGCCTTTCCAGGGTGATAGTTAAGTTCAAAATCAAAATCTTAAGAAATTCCATCCACCTAAGTTGTCTCATGTTCAACTCCTTTTGATCAAAAAGATACTTAAGGCTCTTATGGTCACTAAAAACCTCGAATCTAGATCCATATAAATAATGTCTCCATATCTTAAGTACAAAGACAACTGCTGCTAGTTCTAGGTCATGGGTAGGGTAGTTCCTCTCATGAATCTTCACAATGAGTTTCTTAAGCTCTTGGAAACTATTCTCACAATGAGTATCCCACACGAACAACTCCCCTTTTTGAGTCAACTTAGTTAAAGGTAAGGCCAACTTGGAGAATCCTTCTATGAACCTACAATAATAACCGGCAAATCCTAGGAAGCTTCTAATCTTAGTCACTGACTTAGGTGCTTTCCATTCTAATACACTATCCACCTTGGCAGGATCAACGACTATTCCACCCTTTGAAATTACATGTCCTAGGAAACTTACTTCCTCTAACAAAAATTCACACTTAGACAACTTGGCAAATAATTGTTTCTCCTTAAGGGTTTGCAAAACTATCCTTAAGTGTTCACCATGTTCTTCCTTAGTCTTAGAGTACACTAAGATATCATCTATAAACACAACCAACAAAAGAGTCTAGGTAAGGATGAAGATCCGAATCATGTAATCCATAAACACTGCTGGCGCATTAGTCACGCCAAAAGGCATAACCAAATACTCGTAATGGCCATAACGGGTCCTAAAGGCGGTCTTAGGGGTATCAGAAGGCTTCACTCGGATCTGATGGTAACCTGATCTCATATCGATCTTACTAAACACACATGATCCTCTCAATTGATCCATAAGGTCATCTATCCTAGGTAGCGGATTACTTATTCTTAATTGTCACTTTATTAAGTCGACGGTAATCCACACATAACCTCATAGAGCCATCCTTCTTCTTAACCAACAACACAGGTGCACCCCATGGTGAAACACTAGGTCTAATAAATTGTTTATCTAAAAGCTCTCTCCAATTGCTTCTTAAGCTCAGACAATTCTAAGGGAGACATTCTATATGGTGCCATGGATATGGGTCCAGTACCTGGTACAAGGTCAATGCTAAACTCAATCTCACGCTCTAGTGGTAAACTAGTGACATCTTCAGGGAATACTTCAGGGAATTTACACACAATAGGAACATCTCGTATTACCACTTTTTCTTCAAATTCCAATGAGGCTAGGATCATGTATAACTGGGCATCTTCTTTCAAGAGTGCCTTCACTGGTTGTGGATATATTGATAGGCTTATCCATCTCTTCTGACTCCATGAATTCAATGGTTTTACTAAAAAAATCTACGCGGACACGGTTGGCAGATAGCCAATCCATACCAAGAATCACATCAACCAGACGCAAAGGTAAACACACTAAGTCAACTCGGAAGTCCCTTCCACAGAAATGGATAGAAATGTCAAAGACAAACACTAGAGGTATCAACAAAATCACTAGTTGGGGTATTCACAATCAAATCATATCGTAAACGAGATACAGGTAGTCCTAAACGTCTAACACAGTCAGAGACACAAAGGAGTGAGTGGCACCACAATCAAATAGTACAAATAAAGGAGTATCACTTATGAGACATGTACCTGGATCAAGTTGTCTTTCTCAGACGCTCCTGCACCAATGAGGGCAAAGACTCTTCCATTGGATTTAGGTCGGCTGGCTTGGGAACTCTGGTTTCCAGGCTGTGGAGTCTTCCTTGGGTAGGGGCATGTGGTGCTAATGTGGTCTTGTTGTTGACAATTAAAAACAAGTAACTTCAGCATCTCTACATTCGTATGCCATGTGACCCTGCTTACCACACCTGTGACATCGGATAGGAGTAGCTGGATCACCATTATAACCATGGTTGTTGTGCGAGACTTGACTCATGTTACTATTTTCATTACTAACTCCTCGTCCATTGGGGTTTCCTCTACCACTCCCATAATTATAACTGTTTCCATTTCCTTTTCCATTACCACTACTAGCTCCTTTTCCAGCTGAAAAACTGTATTGTTGATAATTCGGACGACTTCCAGATTTATTAGGAGGAAAAGAGTATGGTTTTCCTCTATTATGATGCATAGGCCTCTTGTCCTTCATGGTTCCAGTGTTTCGGTAATGTGCCTTTTCAGCACGACTATCCTCATCATAAATCCTACGCTTATTCACTAGGGTAGGAAAGTCACGAATGTCTTGCATTCCAACCTGTTTCTTGATCTCTGGCCTGAGTCCCATTTCAAACTTGATGCATTTCGACTTTTCTCCTGCCTCTCCAACATAGAGTGGATAGTACCTGGATAATTCCTCGAACTTAGCAGCATACTCTGCTACTGACATATTCCCTTGTTCCAATTTAACAAATTCCATCTCCTTTCTATTACGAATATCTTCAGGGAAATACTTAATTAGAAACATGTCCTTGAATATAGCCCAAGTAATTGCAGTCCATGCATTATCTAAACGTTGGCGTGCATTATCCCACCAATGTTCAGCTTCCTCCGTCAACATAAAGGTACCAAGATGCACTTTCTGACCTTCGGGCATGCCACTCCTCCGAAAATTTTCTCAAACTTCTTGCAACCACTTTTGAGCTCCATCAGGATTATAGTGACCTTCAAACGATTGAGGGTTAGCCTTGTGGAATCGATCCATCACCATGGATTCATTTACTTGCACATTTCCCTTGGCCACCACTGTAGCTAGTAGCTTGAGCAACAGCTTGAGCAGCAATCTGGGCAACTTGAGTAGCAGCTTGCGTAGAGGCTTGTGCAGTAGCTTGAGATTCAGCCAAAGCTTGGAGAGACTGCACTGTAACTCCTGCCATGGACTCTAGAGCATCAGCAATCACAGCATCATTCCTTCCACTAGCCATCATTACCTACATCAATCAGATAAAGCCAATCGAATATGGTGAGACACTTAGGGTAGTGAGAACTAACCTAGTTCTACAATACTAACACATTAATGTCCATAACCACAAAACACATAACAGAGTACACAAGGAAACATAGCGAACACATAACACATTTACGGTGTGATTGGACAGACCGGCTCTGATACCACTAATGTGACACCCTAAACCCCAAATAATTTTTTATTAAGATAAATAGTATAACATAATCATAAGCATGTCACATAAATCCAAAATTTCCCATCAAACATAATGCATCGAAGTCATAATATCAAACAACAGAATCCTTTTGAAGTACACATACTTATGTTTTAAACTCAGTGAAAATATAGTCCCAACCTGATGTCACTATCAGAGCGAGAATTACCAAAATAAAAATGCTCAACATAACGTCAATACAATGCATATAAATAGAGTCTCCAAGACGTGACGGCTTCCGCCTCTCCGATGGTATTAGTCATCACCTGCAACTTACAACTCGTCTGCGTCCGTCGCAAATGCCAAAACACAAACAACGAGGGTGAGTATCGAAATTATGTAACAATATAAAATACACGAGGATAACACGCAACAATCAAATCATCACAATCTCAAAATAGTCAAGTGTATAATATCAATGATTTATCAAATTCATTCACAATAAGATAATCACCATGATGAAATGCTATGGATGTCCTATACTCTATACTTCATCGTTTGGTACCATTCTACTCTGAAGTACTTGGTTAGGAGGCCTGATACTATGCCACTACAAGAGTGGACGGACAATTCATGAATGGCCAAGTCCTCATAGATCCCCTCAACTCAACCCGAGGCACATATACGCGATAGTCGGGGTACTCTTGTGTTGCACGGTAGTTCTCGGCCTTAGGGAATAACCCACTAATCCACTTAGGAATTCCCCACTAGGTGTACCCCCAAGGTCTATCAGTCTTACCTTACAGTTTGACTGTAGCCCTCCACGATCAGGCTCATTCAGTTGTACTTCCCCGAATCACTAGGTTTGTCAGACCCTCCCTATATGATGACAAAATAATCCTAACTCCAAAATCTACAACACATATCTCAGACTTACTTGATCATCACAACTCAAGAAGTTTTAAATTTGACTTCATAATATGCATCATTATATATCTTTATCAGTCAATAACAATAAAAATCACAATATTTGGTTTACACTACTCACAATGCATCATTAAGTCTTATCAATCACAAATAACATATCAAACAGGT
This sequence comes from Cicer reticulatum, assembly GCA_002896235.1. Lineage (NCBI taxonomy): Eukaryota > Viridiplantae > Streptophyta > Magnoliopsida > Fabales > Fabaceae > Cicer > Cicer reticulatum. The sequence continues at coordinate 7,272 of PGWS01022300.1, read as the reverse complement.
GGCATATTCAACTGATATCACAATTTCATTCAAGCAGCAAGAACACTCCAGTACATATCATTCACACAAGAACAATCAACATAATATTCATAAAATCAAACGGCATACAATCTTGATATAAATAAATTCATGGCAATTCTATAGGTTACTAAATTATATTTAATCCTCATTATTACCATTCACATTTTATTAGTTAATTATTATTACTCAATAGGGCTCAACTGTACGTAGTAAGCCCCGAATGAACATCTGGGAATTTCGGCATTCCCGTTCATCTCACGTTATTTTATACTCATAATATCGAACCTCATCCCACCCCTTACCTTGGCTGAAGATTTTTCCCAACAAAACTGATCTGCTGATTTAACGTGTCGCGTCTTTGCCAACCACCGTCTCTAACAGTCCACGAGCGAGAATAAATCAACGCAACAACCAATTACAAATTAGTTACTTGCTCCAACAGTTAATTAATTAATTTATTAATAAAACATTGATAATTTATCTACTATTGTAATAAAATTCAAAAATATATTTAATACCGTTTAATTACACATATTACTATAATCAAATTTTATTTAACTAAGTATGATATAAGAACTACATATTGTTATACATACTTAACTTTCGGTGCCTCTTTTAAGGTTTTCTATAATCTAGAAAGGAAGTCGCATACTTAAACTTAAATATTGTTACACCTATTTAAGCATGACAGAAGTCCAATTTTATTACTATGATCTGATTCAGGTTTGTTTTATTTAAACTTGACATGATCAGGAAGCTTGATATTTCTTCCATGTTTAAGTATTATTTGATACTAGGCCGTATTGCTTTTGAGAACATATCGGTACATATCAAAAGATATATATATATATATATATATATATATATATATATATATATCAAATTCACAATCTTAAAATAATTATTAAATTCACTTTTAAAATAATTATCAATTCATTCCTAAAATAATTATCAAATTCACTATCTTAAAATATTGTCAAATTCACTCCTAAATAATTATCAAATTCACTATCTAAAATAATTATTGAATTCACAATCCTAAATTAATTATCAAATTCACTATCTTAAAATAATTATATTTTTCCACCAGAATTCAAAAAAATAACATATAATACTAATCATAATAATCAGGTTGTTTTTTAGGATTTTATTATTCAAATTGGTACTGCCGATGCATTTTATTCCTAGACTATAAGACCCAACTATCAAGTGGATTCACTTGCCCTCAAAATTTGGAGACAGTATTGTGTTCATAGCCTTTGTTTGGTACTCTGCTAAACATTGTTTCCAAGAAGTCCCATTCCTGATCAGTAGAGATTAGAAGCGTAGTTGCAATTTTAAGCCTCTTTTGCTCTATCTTCCATTGTGATTTTAAAAATATGCCTTATTCTCCACCCAGCTGTAATTCTGCACTTCTCTACCTCCTAAATTATTTTAATAGGAAGGTACTTGTTTGACTTAGTGAGATTTTATAAAAGTCTTGAGTTTATTATAATAGTCCAGTTCATGGATGCTTTATCAAAAATCAGTACAAATGGATCATAAGCCAAAACTATAATTAGAAACAAAGCCTTAAAATGTAACAGGCAGCCTTACCTAACTATCAAAAAAAATCAGAACAAACCTTTGTTATCAGATCGTAACAAACATCTCTAAGGAAGTTAAATCAAAATCAAGGAATATATAAAACTAAGGGAGTTAAATCTAAGGAAGTTGATCAATTAAACTTAAAGGATTGTCATTCTTTGTGTATCAATTTCAGCTGCATTACATATTCTATTCTACCATCAAATTCCATGCTATTATCAAAATCTAATGGTAGAATTAAAAATTACACCTGATTATGGTTTGGAATTGGAATTCAAATTGAAATTGAAATTGGACTGGAATTGGAAATTGGGTCCAAATGGGAATTTGATGAAATTGGAATTGAATTTGGAATGCAGCTTTGATTGAATTTGGAAGCTGAAGTTGAAATGCGGCTTGGAATTGCAAATCCTAATTTTGCTGAAGTTGGAATGCGGCTTGGTTGTTTGGAAGGCTGTATACATATATATACTACATGACAACCTAAGTTATTATTTTTATTATTATTATTATTATTATTATTATTATTATTATTATTATTATTCCATTCTGTTAGAGCTATCTCCTAGTATATTTTATTTATATCTACATACATCATCTATTTATTTTATTATTTATTATTTTTTTTGTAAGTTAAATATGGTTAATATTAATAATTTAGATCAATTACTAAAGTAAACACACAGACACCCTAAAGAAATTAGAACACATATTAACACTCATATAAAAAAAATAGTATCGTATCGTTATACTATTTAAAATAGGATAATGAGAAATTGGGGTGTTACATACCACCTGACTAAAATGGACCGATATTCGTATTTTTGAACAAGATGATGGCTAGTGTTTGAAATTTGACGCGAACCCAAAACACAATTATAAATTTATATGAAGAATGCTATAAGGGTTTCTCTGTCCTATAATAACATATAATAAAATTTTTGAGAAGAATGCTATAAGGGTCTTTTAGTCCTCGATTTATTTGGGACTTTTCGGATGGTTTTCTTACTCCTAGACAAAAATGGACCAAAATTTGTATTTTTGGACCAGACAATGGCTAGTATTTGTAAATTTGACTCGAAACCCAAAACACTGTTATATATTTAGGAGAAGAATGCTATAAGGGTCTCCCGATCCTCGATTTCATCTGGACTTTTTGGGCGATTTTCGTACCACCCGACTAAAAATGGACTGAAATCCATATTTTCGAACAAGACGATGGCTAGTGTTTGAAATCTGACGCAGAACCCGAAACACAGTTTATAAACTTTGGATAAAAATGTTATGAAGGTGTCCTATTTCCTCGATTTCATCTGGACTTTTCGGGAGATTTTCGTGCCACCTAATAAAATGGATCGAAATTTGTATATTTTTGGACAAGACGAGGGCTAGTGTTTGAAATCTGATGTAGAACCCAAAACACAATTATAAATTTAGGAGAAGATGCTATAAGAGTCTCCAGAACCTCGATTTCATATGGACATTTCGTGCGATTTTCGTACCACCCGACTAAAACGGTCTGATATCTGTATTTTGGAACAAGACGATGGCTAGTGTTTGAAATCTGACGCGGAACCTGAAACGCAATTATTAAATATAGGAAAATAATGCTATAAGGGTCTCCCGGTCCTCGATTTCATTTGGATGTTTCGGGGGGATTTCGTACCACCAAACAAAAAATGGACTGAAATCGTATTTTTGGATATCGCGATGGCTAGTGTTTGAATTTAATGCGAACTGGAATCATTGTTTTAAATGTTCAAAGCACCAGACCAAACGGACCGAAATCCATAATTTCAGACCAGACGATGGCTGGTGTTTAAATTCTGACATGAACACGAAACACACTTATAAATTTGGAGGAACAATCCAAATAGGGTAACTGGATCCTCAAATTTCATTCAACGTTTCGGGCGATTTTGTACCAAATGACAAAAATGTCCAAAATTCGTATTTTCGCACCAGAAGAATGGCTAGTGTTTGATATCTGACGAATGATATAAGGTTCTCTCGGTCCTCGATTTCATTTTGATTTTTGTCGTGATTTTCATACTACCGACACAAAAATGGATTGATCCGTATTTTCTGACCAGTCGATGGCTATTGTATGAAATTTGACGTGGAATCCGAAACAAAGTTATAATTTCCGAGAATATCATCCGTGTTTTCTGACCAGACGAATGCTATAAGTGTCTCTCGGTCGTCGATATCATCTGGAGTTTTTATGTGAATATTCGTAACCCTCGAAAATAATAAACCAAAATCCGTTTTTTCAAACAAAACAACGGCTGAAATCGAGGACAAAATATCATATAACAAAATTGAGTTGTAAAAGAAATATAATATATTACTTGATTTGACAACAACTCTATTTTATTATATGTTATTATTATCTTTGTTATGAAGTAAAACTATAAAACAAAGGTAATAATAACATATAATAAATTAGAGTAGTCAAATAAAGTAATAATTACATATTTATTTGACAACTCTATTTATTAATGATATTACTATCTTCTTTATGCAGTCAACCTTTAAAATGATGATATAATAATAACATATATAAAATAGAATTATCAATAAAATTAATAATACATATTTATTTGACAACTCTGTTTTATTATACGTTATTATTATCTTCGTTTTGTATTCTTGTACTAAATAACGAAATAAGAATAACATATATAACAAAATTGAGTTGTAAATTAATACATAATTATTAATTTATTTGACAACTCTATATTTTATTATATGTTATTATTATCTTCGTTATGTAGTAAACTATAAAACGAAATATAATAATATTATTTAGTAAAATAGAGTTGTCAAATAATTATTAATTAAAAAGCAATTTTTCTCCTAAATTTATAAATGTGTTTCGGGTCCATTATTTTGAACATTAGCCATCATTTGGTCTAAAAATACGGAATTTCGTTCCATTTATGTCGGGTGCTACAAAAAATTTCCTGAAAGTCTAGATGAAATCGGGGACTTTCGTACAACTCGATTTCGGTCCATTTTTTTCGCGTCGGGTGGTACGAAAAATCGCCTGAAGTCCAGATGAATCGAGGACTGAGAGACTCTTATAGCATTATTCTCTAAAATTTATAACAATGTTTCAGGTTCCGCGCCAGATTTCAAACACTAGCATCGTCTGGTACGAAAATACAGATGTTTGGTTCCTTTTTTGTCGAGGGGTAACGAAAGTCGCTCGAAAAGTCTAAATAAATCGAGGAGCGGGAGACCCTTATAGCATTCTTCCACATAAATTTTATTTTTAATAGTATAATATAAGTAATAAGAACACGCACAATCATAATAGACCGTATCATAATTCATAATTACGATATATCAAAATATTTAAGTAATAGTATCATATTACAACATCAAATTCACTCAAGATAATCATCTCATTATAATATGCATCAGATCATCTAAAGTAATTATTATTACTTTTGAAACATCAATCACCACAAAACAATCACAAGTAAATGCAATGCTATGCATGAGCTTAGACTCTTACTTCACAATGTGGTACCATTCTAACTCTTGAAGTACTTGGTTAGGAGGCTTGGATACGATGCCACCATCCCGGTGGAACGGACAATTCAAATTGGCCCTGTCCTCATAGATCCCCTCAACTCACCCGAGACACATATACGTGCAGTCGAGGTAAACGTGTGTTGCGTGGTAGCTCCCGACATTTTGGAGTGCTACCTCCAAGTCACCTAGGAATTCCCCACCCGAATAACCTCCACAGGTCTAACAATCTTGCCTTAAGGCTCGACAGCAGACCGCCAACGATCAGGCTCATTCAGTTGTACTTCCCGGAATCACTAGGCTTGTCAGGCCCTACCTATATGATGACAAATAATCTCCACTTCGCAATTCACAATATTTATTTTCTCCCCTCGTTGGTATATGTACTCCATTAAAATTGTCATACTCAAACACAATTTCAATCACCATTATTTCATCAACTATGAGTTTTAATTCAATATTCTCATCACAATATCACTATCATTAATCATATCTCATCACATAAACTCATCACAATTTTATAGAATCAATATCATCAATCAAACATTCATCTTATCATCACATAAAACTTATCACATATTTATATTATAAATCACACATCCATCATCAAATAAACTTACATTTATACACTGCACATTCACATAAACTCATTTAAATCAAACATATGCACTAAATTCATTTGAAATCATCAAATATCACAAATAACATCAAATATCACATATAATTTTAAAATATCACAATAATATCAAATATCACAGTAATGTTAATATCACAATAATATAAAATATCACACATTTAACGAAATTAAATCAATCAACACCTTATAAATATTTTCTATTTCACATTTTTATCTCACAATTTTCTTATTTGCAGATTAATTAATTTATCACTCAAAGGGCTACTGCCGTACGTAGCGCAGCCCCGGATGAATCGTTGGGAAATACGGTTTTCCCGTTCATCACACAATTATATTATACTCATGAATTCAAACGCTCTCTCACCCTTACCTGATTTCGACGCTTTCACTATGAATACGATTCGACGCCCAAACAGTCTTTGCTCTTTGACTCTTTGTCCTTCAATTGATCTAACTCGACAGTTTATGGGTAAACGTCAAAAATAAATTATGAGAGATATCATCTAAAAACTATTTGAAAATCGGCCAAATAACAATTACCATAAATCAAGAAAACCCAGATCAGTGGATAAATATAGCCACTTTTCACACGATCGTTGGCGTTGGTTCACCTCCAAATCGGACTTACGGTGAAGGAGAACGATGCAAAAATAACGAAATTCTACAAACGGGAAGAAATCGAGTATTTAGAGAAAAATAGGGTTGTTAAAAATCTGAAAAATCACTGGTTTAATTGATGAGTTACAATGAATGAAATAACATACTTTAAAATTTTGGGAGTAAATGGGAAGTGTTTTTTCTGGAACATCACGGTGCAACGATAGGAGTTATTGTTTGTGTTTCCTCTTTGGCTTTACGAGCTGCCCTTCCAACTCCCCTTCCCTTCTTTGTTTGTCTTTATTTTATTAACACAATTAGTTTTATAGAGTCAAACCCATTGTTCCTTACTTTTATATTTTACCTATTATTATGTGTATTTTGTCAAATTAAAACTACACTAATCATATTTATCTCCTTATTTAATATTTCCTCCAAACAACATTTATTCTGTTCAAAAACATTATTTATATTTAATAAATATTAGAGTAATTAAAATAATCAATATAAAAAAATAGATACTTATTAATCAAAACTCTCACATCAAAATAATATTTCACAATTATACTTATATCTCAAAATACTCACATATAACGAATACCATCATTTTAGATAATAGTCAAAATTTATAAAAATAATAAATATTACACCAACACTTTATATTTAATTAATTAATCATAATACAATATATAATAAAAATCACAATGTCATAAAAACTATATAAAAATAAAGAATTCAAAACACAATATCAATTTTATCTCAAGATTTTATTTATAAAACAATTAACTAAAAATAGAAAGTACGTTTATAAATAATGGAAAAGATAACTACGTGCATACTGAATATCAAGTCAAACGCACACAAAAATATTACATTAATTGAGTACACGT
>PGWS01022294.1:0-11405 GCA_002896235.1 Cicer reticulatum | reverse complement strand
GGCTAGTGTTTGAAATTTGAAGCGGAACTTGAAATATGTTTAAATAGGAAAGATGCTATACATGGATTCCCAGTCTCGATTTCATCTGGACTTTTCGGGTGATTTTCGAAACCACCAGAAAAAAACTTGAAAGAAATCTGTATTTTTCAAACAAGACGATGATTAGTGTTTGAAATCTGACGTATGTGAAGATATCATATCAGGACTTTTGTATCTCTGGTCCTCGAATTTCATCTAGACTTTTCGGGACGATTTTCGTTACCACCCACTACTATAAATGGACCGAAATCCGTATTTTTAAACAAGACGATGGCTTGTGTTTGTATTTTGACGCGGAACCTGAAATCACACATGTATAATCCTTTGAAGAAGTAATGATGTATAAGGGTCTCCCGGTCCTCGATTTTATTCTGGACTATCAGGGCAATGTTACGTACCACCCAACCAAGAAGTCGACACAACATTCGTACAGTATTTTTATGGACCAGACAATGGCTAAATTTGAAAGATGAGGACACGGAACCCGAAACACAGTTATAAATTTTGGAGAAGAATGCTATAAGGGTCTCCAAGTCCTCGATTGATGTGGTTTTTCTGGCTAATTTTGTACCATCCGGCCAAAATATTACCGAAATCCGTTTTTTCGGACCAGACATTGGCTAGTGCTTGAAATTTAAGGCAGAACTCTGAAACACAGTTAATCTTTTTGGGAGAAGAATGCTATAAGGTCTTTCGGTCCTCGATTTCATCTGGTCTTTGGGGCGATTTTCGTACCACCCGACAAAAATGGACCGAAATCCGTATTTTAATCGAACAAGACGATGGATAGTGTTGAATTCTGACGCAGAACCGAAAACACAGTTTTAATTTTGGAGAAGAATGCATAAGGGTCTCCTGGTCCTCGATTTGAATCTGGACTTTTTCGGTCGATTTCAATACCCATTCTGACACTAAAATGGATCCGAAATTTGTATTTTCGAACAAGCGATGGCTTAGTGTTTGAAATTTTGACGGAAAACGAACACAGTTTTAAATTTTGGAGAAGAATGCTATAAGGGTTCGAGTCTCGATATTCAGATTTCAGCTCGATTACCAACAAAAATATGACATCGTGCTGTTTTTGAATGTTAAACGCGGGGAACCCGAACCACAGTTTTAAATTTTGTAGAAGCAATGTTATAAGTCTCCCGGTGATTTCATCTAAACTTCGGACGCATTTTGTATCCCGACAAAGTTGCCAGATGATTTTCTTACAGCCAGATCGAGTGTTAATCCGAGGACTGACCCTTACATTCATTCTTCTCCAAATTTATAACTGTGGTTCGGTTTCCGCGTTAGAGAATTCATAACACTAGCCATCGTTTGGTCCGAAAAATACAATTTCGGCATATTTTTGTCGATGGGTACGAATAAATCGACTGAATGTAAGTCCAGATCAAAATCGAGGACCACGGAGACCCTTATAGCATTCTTCTCCAAATTTTAACACTGTTGTTTTCGGTTTCTGGTCAGAATTCAAACACTAGCCATCGTCTTATTCGATACGGCTTTCGGTTCCATTTTAGTCAGGTGGTATGAAAATCGCCCAAAAATATCCAGTGTGAAATCGTACAGAACCAGGAGACCCTTACTTGTAGTAGCATTCTTCTCAAAAAAGATTAACTAATGTTGTCAGGTTCTGCTGTTAAGCTTTTCTATTTCCGATACATCTAATCCCTCGTCTAGTTTGAAAATACAGTTTTCGGTAATTTTTTGTCGAGGGTTACAAAAATTTTTCGATAATCCAAATGACATCAATCGAGGACAAGAGACCCTTATAGCATTCTTCTCCAAATTATAACTGTGTATCTCGAGGTTAAGTGTTAGATTTCATTTTAAACCATTCGTGTTTGTCTTAAAATATAGTTTTTTTGTTCATTTTTAGTATGGTTGGTACGAAAATCGTCCAAAACAGTCTAGATAAAATCGTCGATCAGATTGACCTTTATAGCAAATTCTTCTCAAAAATTTATATAGTGTTTTTATAGGTCCACGACAGATTTCAAACACTTAACCTCGTTTTGTTCGAAAATACGAATTTCCATCCATTTTTAGTCCGTGTGGTACGAAAAATCCCTGAAAAAGACCAGATGAAATCGAGGACAGGAACCGCTTATAGCATTCTTCTCCAAAATTATAACTGTTTTGGGTACCCCGCACCATTTTAAACAATTAGCCATCGTCATCGTCCAAAAAATACGAATTTTTGGTCATTTTTGTTGGGTGGTACAACAATCTCCCAAAAAGTCAGAGATGAAATCCGAGGTAGGAGACCCTTATAGAGCATTCTTTTCTAAATTTATTAACTGTATTTCAGGTTCTGCGTATTTCAAACACTAGCCATAGTCTTGTTCCGAAAAACGAATTTGCAGTCCAATTTTAGTTATTTGGTATGAAAATCGACCCGAAAGGTCCCAGGTGAAATCGAAGACCGGGTAGACTCTTATAATGTTATAAACATTCTTCTCCAAATTAATATAACTATGTTACGGGTTTCCGTGCCAATTTTTCAAAACACTACCATCGTTTTTTGTTCGAAAAATACGAACTTCGGTCCATTTTAGGCTGGTGGTCGAAAATCGCTCAAATTTAGGACCAGAAACCGCTAGTAGCTTTCTTCTCAAAATTTATAAGTGTGCTTCGGGTTCCGCGTCATACTTCAAACACTAGCCAATCGTTTGGTCCGAAAACGGATTTGGGTCCATTTTGTAGGGTGGTTACGAAAATCCCACCAAAACTCAGATGAAATCGAGGACCGGAAGACCCTTACAACATTCTTCTCTATATTTTAAGTCTTTGGGATTCCGCTCAGATTCAAACACTAGCCTCATCTGGTCCGAATAATAGATCAGTCCCATTTGTTCGAGGGGGTAGAAAATCGGCCCAAAAAGTTCAGATGAAATCGGAGGACTGGAGACCTGATAGGACTGCTCTTCTAAATTTTTAATTGGTGTCGGGTCCACGTCAGATTTCAAAAACTAGCATGTCTTGTTCAAATAATACGGATTTCGGTCCATTTTAAGTCGGGTAGTACAAATCGCACGAACAAGTCAATGAACAGAGGACCGAGAGACACTTATAGCATTCTTCTTCTAAATTTATAACGGTGGTTTCGAGTTCCGCTCAGATTTGAAACACTAACAATCGTCTCTCGTTCAAAATACGGATTTCGGTCCATTTTAGTCGGGTGACAAAAGTCCCCGAAAAGTCCAGATGAAATCTAGGACTGGGGAGACAATAAGTTCATCTTCGTTGTAGCATTCTTTTTCCAAAATTTTATAATTGTGTTTTGAGTTCCGCGTAGATGCTATTCAACAACTAGCCAAGTTCTGGTATGAAAATACAGATTTCTTATCCAATTTTGTCGTCTGTTCTGGGGTACAAAAATTGTACCTTCGAATAATAGGATCCACATGAAATACGAGGATCGTAAGATGCCCTCATAGCATTCTTCTCCAAAATTTATAACTGTTTATTCGGTGTTTCGCGCCAGATTTCAAACACTAGCCATCGTCTGGTCTAAAAATATGAATTTCGGCCCATTTTTGTTGGGTGGTTGACGAAATCGCGCTAAAAGACCAGATGAAATCGAGGACCAGGAGACCCTTATAGCATTCCTTCTCCTAAATTTATACTGAGTTTGGTTTACGCTCATAATTTCAAACACTAGCAATTACCCCTGTACGAAAATATGGACTTTCGAAACATGTTTTTGTTGGGTGGTACGAAAAAATAGCCCGAAAAGCCAAGATGAAATCGAGGACTCGGAGACCCATGTATATAGCATGTTCTTCTCCTAAATTTATAATTGATTATTGGGTTCCGCGTTAGATTTCAACCTCTAGCAATCAACTTGTTCGAAAATACGATTTCAGTCCATTTTTTGTTGGGTGGTACGAAAATCACCCGAAAAGTCCAGATGAATTGAGGAACCGGCGAGACCGTGATTAGCATTTATCTCCAAAATTTATTACTGGGTTTTAGGGTCCGCGCTAGATTCAAACCTCAATACCATCGTGTCAATAGGTCATACGATATATGTCTGGTATTTCGGTCGTTTATGTTAAGGCTTTAGGTAAGAAAATATACGCTGTCTGAAAATAGTCCAGATGAAATCGAGGACCGAGAAACCTTTATAGATTTCTTCTCCTACAATTTTCTTAATTTATAATTTGTGTTCACTTATGTATGCGTGTCGATTCATTTTGACACGTGTTAGCCATTGTGTTTATTCAAAAATATAGCGATGTCATTTCGGTCGCATCTCTTTAAGTTGAGTGGTACAAAAGTCAGAGCTACATAAAATACCTCTGTCAGATGAAGGGATCGAGGACTGGCATCCGAAGCTACTCCATTATATCTTCATTCACCTTCACCAAATATATAACAGTATTTTGGATTCCGATTCAGATTTCATAACCTAGCCATCGTCTGGTCCGAAAATATAGATTTTGGTCCGTTTTTATCGAGGGGTACGAAAATCGCCCGAAAAGTCCAAATGAAAACGACGACCGAGAGACACTTATAGCATTCTTCTTCTAAATTTAATACAGTATTTCAGATGAAATCGAGAGATTTCAATCCATTTTAGTCTAGTGGTATGAAAGTCGAACGAAAAGTCTAGATGAAATCGAGGATTGGGAGACCCTTATAGAATTCTTCTCCTAAATTTATAAATGTGTTTCAAATTCCATATATTACCACTAAGTTTGTAAGACATATGCCTCCTTGATCATGATTTTGATATAATTTCCAAACATACAATGTATATGCATTATTTGATTGATCTAATGATTTGAATTGAGAAACATTTCAGGCAAATAAACAAACACTACACACTTGGACAAAATTGGAACTCAAGCAATCAAGCAAATATGGATTGATGTCTACAAGACTTGAAGACTGATGTACAAGAGTGTCTAGTGTAATAGGGTCAATAGGTAGACTTAATCATAATGAGTTCTCATATAGTATTTGTCAATGAAATTGTAAAATAGTTTTAATCAATCAAGTAATAAATCCAATTGATACCATCAATTGAGCAATCGATTGTCTGACTCATAGAATTGGGAAATCGATTACTTACAGGTTTATAAAACCTGTGTTCTGTGTTTAACAAATCAATTGGACAATCGATTTGCACAATCAATTGAGTAATCGATTTTGTGATTCATAGAACCAAGCTCATACTAATTAGTCGATTGGCAAATCGATTATGAAAATGCTTTTTCATCAAACCGTGTTCTGTGATGAACGAAATTGATTGAACAATCAATTGAAATAAGTTTCTTAAGTTGCAAGCTTTGCAATAATCGATTAGATAATCGATTGATAGATGTTTCTTGTGTTGCAAGCTTTGCATTAATCGATTAAGTAATCGATTGAACGAATGAACTGGTTAATCATTTATCAGAAACATATTGGTGTAATCGATTGGCATATTGATTTTAACTAATAGCTAAGCTACTGTAACCAGCCAAATCGATTGGAGTAAGACATCTTAGTCAATGTGACCAGCCAAATTGATTGGCAAATCGATTAGAGTAAAACCCTTAGTCACTGTGACCAGCCAATTCGATGACGAATCAATTGGAGTAAAATGTCTAAGTTACAGGGAGTATTTAGCCCATTGCCAAAATCAATTATGTTTAATAAATGAAATCGAATGATTAATCGATGCTTTGATCTCATTGTTTGAACAAAACAAGTATATCGATTAGTCAATCGATTCTGATACAATCTGAGTATCAGTCTCTGATAAGTGCATTAAAAGAATCGATTAGGGAAATCGATTAGTTCTTATATTTCAGATTCAAGAAAAACAAGACACGCGATAATCGATTAGGCAATCGATTAAGCTGGTATCAAACTTTTTATAAAATCGATTTATATGATGTTTTTCTGAAAATATATAATTGAATCAATCACAATTTTTTCATAACAATCATAACACTTTTTCATAAATCACAGAAGACTGAAAAACACCTTGACGAGAAAAATTATTACAAACACACAAATACTCATTGGGCTAATACTTTTGTGTGAGATCTTACATTGTGATTGAGTCAATTTTCTTAGTCTTCTTTAATTCTTTATGAAACAACAATTTCTGTAATTGAAGTTTTGGAAATCCAGTAGTGTACACTGTTGGTTATCTTTTAGGATACTTGTGTTCATCTAAAAGAAACCTCAGCTTGATCTCGCTAGAGTTTGACGAGTAACTCTTAGGGATAGGTTGGTATTGTGATAGAAGTGGTTGTGAGTTGGATGGATAGGTTGTGACGCTGGAAAAGTCTATAAAAATATTCCTCAAATCATTCTAGTGAAAGGCTTAAATCTGTTGTAGATTTCAGGACTGGATGTAGGTTATCAAAGTGATAGCCGAACCAGTATAAAATCTCTTGGTGCACTATTTCCTCTCTCTCTTTACTTTTTATATTGATCTTGCATGTGATTGTGAAATTTCGCTGTGAACAAACTGTTTGAATCTTTTGCTGTTAAAAATAGGAATTAATATTAAACAAGTTGGTTTTGATATTAATTCATCACTCAGGAAAGAATTAAATAATCTTGTTGATAATATTGTAATAAAATCTCCTAAGGATAGAAGCCATATAACCAACAATTGGCATCAAGAGCCTGATCTTTTATACTAGTTCTCAAAAAGAAAATGACTTCTATTGAATTTCTGGGTGAAGGGGCATCTTTAACTAGACCCCCTGCTTTTAATGGGTTCAGCCTACATGTACTGGAAAGAGAGGATGTTCATCTTTCTAGAGGCATGTGGGCTTGATATCTTAGAAGCAGTGGAAAAATGGTCCATATGTGCGTAAACTTGCAGGCACTGAGGGATCATCCATCATCATCAAACCATGAGCTGATTGGTCTGATGATGACAAAAAGAAAGTTGGCTATAATGCAAAGGTCAAGGAATATTCAATAACCTCTGCTTTTGAGTGCTAATGAATTTTCAGGGTGTCAAACTGCAAAACTGCAAAGGAATGTGGGGATACACTTCAGGAAACTCATAAAGGCACAACAAATGTCAAAAGGGCCAGAACAAATACTCTAATGCATGAGTATGAACTTTTCAACATGAAGAAGGATGAGTCAATCAATGACTTGCAACAAGTTCACTCATATGATCAACAACCTACATGCTCTAGGAAAAATTATGGACAATGAGCAACAAATAGGAAAAAGTAATGAGGTGCTTGACAAAGAGAATGGCAACCCAAGATCACTACCATTGTACTCACCACATGTACTCAGCCCAAAGAACTCCACAACAGAATGGAGTTGTAGAAAGGAAGAATAGAGCTCTAGAAGAACTTGCTAGAACAATGATAAATGACTATAAGCTTCCTAAATACTTTTGGGCTGATGCAATAAATACAGCTGCTCATGTGATGAATAGAGTTCTCATTAGGCATATCCTTAGAAAAACACCCTATGAACTATATAAGGGTAGAAACCAAATATTGCCTATTTTAGAGTCTTTGGATGCAAGTGTTTTGTATTGAATAATGGAAAAAGACCATCTAGGAAATTTGACTCTAAGGCAGAATGAGGGATATATTCTAGGATATTCACAATCTAGTAAGGCCTATAGGATCTACAATAAGAGAACCAAAACTATCGAGGAATCTGTCATGTAAAATTTGATGAAATGTTTACCAAAAACTTGAAAAGTACCTCTTTAGTTAATGATTCTCTTGATGAATGTGTAGAATCAGATCCAAAAGAACCAAATGAAATAGTGCCTCCAACTGACATTGAGTACCTAGAACCTATTAGGGAAGATGACTTACCTAAGGAATGGAGGTTCAACAAAAAAGCATCCTATTGACAACACATTATAGGAGAAATTTCTAAAAGGGTTGCTACTAGAAAAATCCCTTAGACAATTCTGCAATTTTTACAGCCTTTGTTTCTCAAGTAGAACCTAAGAATATAAAGGAAGCTCTCTTGGACAATGATTGGATAGTTTCCATGCAAGAAAAGCTTAATCAATTTGAGAGAAACAAAGTGTGGGATCTTAGTTCCTAAACCATAAGACAAACATGTCATTGGAACTAGATGGGTGTTTAGGAATAAAATGGATGAGAATGGGGTAATTACTAGGAATAAGGCTAGACTAGTTGCTAAAGGTTACAACCAGGAGGAAGGCATTGATTATGATGAAACCTATGCTCCTGTAGCCAGATTAGAAGCAATTAAGATTCTGCTTGCTTATGCTTGCATCATGGACTTTAACTATATCAATGGATGTAAAGAGTGCCTTTTTAAATGGAGACATCCAAGAGGAATTTTTGTTAGTCAAACTCCAGGATTTGAGGATCCTGTTTTTTCCAAAACCATGTCTTTAAACTAACAAAAGCCCTCTATGGATTGAAACAAGCTCCAAGAGCTTGGTATGAAAAGCTCAGCAATTTCCTCATACAACAAAATTTTTTAAGAGGAAATGTTGATAAAACACTCTTTATAAAGAAAAAGGGAAAAGACATTCTGCTTGTGTCCAAATTAATGTTGATGACATAATTTTTGGATCCACAAAACAGTAAACTTTGCAAAGAATTTGAAATACAATGAATGGAAGATTTGAAATGTCCATGATGGGAGTATTAACTTACTTCTTGGGATTTCAAATGAATCAAAGAAAGAATGGTATTTTCCTAAGTCAAACCAAATACTGTAATGATCTATTAAAGAAGTTGGCTTTGATAAATTTTAAATCCATTGATACACCCATGAGTCAATCTTGTCATTTAGATAAAGATGAAAAGGGAAAATCTGTAGATATGACCATGTTAGAGGCATGATAGGATCTTTATTGTATCTTACAGCTGTAGACCTGACATTATGTTTAGTTCTGCATGTGTGCAAGATACCCAGCCAATCCTAAGGAATCCCATTTAAGTGCAGTCAAAAGAATTTTTAGATATCCAAGAGAACCAAAAATCTAGGTTTGTGGTATCTTAAGGGCTCAACTTGCACTCTAGTTGGCTATTCTGATTCTGATTTTGCTGGTTGCAAATTGATAGAAAAGTACATCTGGTACTTGCATCTATTAGGAATTCACTTTATCTTGGCATAGCAAGAAACAAAATAGTGTTGCAATTCAACAGCTAAGGCTGAATATGTAGTTGCTGGAAGCTGTTGTGCACAAATTTTATGGATGAAGCAACACCTTTCTGACTTTGGTGTTGATCTGGGAACTGTGCCAAATCATGTGTGACAGACACTAGTGCCATAAATATTACAAAAAATCCTGTTATGCACTCTAAGAACAAAGCATATAGAGAATATCCATCATTTCATTAGAGATCAATACCAAACAGTATAATATCAATGCTTGATTATGTTAATACATCTGATCAATTAGCGGATATATTTACCAAAGCCTTACCCAAGGAAAGTTTTCTTCATATTATTAGAATGAACTTGGTATTATGGATCAAAATGAAATATGATCCCTGTGAAAAAATCGATTGAGACATCGATTATCCTGCGACAAAAATATAAAATCAGCATTACATCAAGTCGATTGCATAATCGAAAACACGGTGTCTTAATTGAAAACACGATAATCGATTTAGTAATCTCAGATATCAAAATGCTGGAGTATACATCAATCCAATCGATTGATAAATCGATGAACGATTTGGAAAATCTTTTAAAGAATCGATTTCATAATCGATATTTGTTTCAAGACATCCACAGATGTGAGAAATTTTCAAACTCCAACACGAGCATCGATTGGGTAATCGATTGTGCAAGTTTTAATCTGCAATCAAAATAAATCGATTTCAAAATCGCTGCTAACTATCAAAGTTTTTCTGAACTGATAAGGAAATCGATTTGGACATTGATTTATCAATTGAAGGATCACTTACGAAATCGATTTGGGAGTCGATTTACAATACACTGTTGGAGAAAAACTAGCCGTTGGAGGTAGTTGTACGGAATACTTTCATTTTTCCTCCAATAACGGTAACAAAGTCGATTGGACAATCGATTGTGTGTACGCAAATATGAAATAAAATCGATTGAGAAATCAATTCTGAACAGTTCTATATATAATCCCTAAATCGATTTCTCAACCCATTTTCACTATCAGTTCACTTTTTCTCTCCCAAACTCGAATTTTTCTGTGCCTTAATCCTTCTCAATCTTCTCAAACATCTCAAATTTCCAAAATCTTACAAATGGCAAGAGTAAAGCAGACTAGTGAAAAACCTCTATCTTCTTCTTCAAATTTGTTTTCCTAGATTCCTCTTCAACATCTAGTGGAAGAACACCCTCTCCTCAACCTCCTTCCCCCTCCTGCTAAGAGAGTCTCAATACCTACTCATAAGGTATTAGCAATAGATAAAGGGAAGGCTATTTGCAACTAATCAAGGAACAACAAAAAAGTGGAGTTCCTCATCTGAAAAAGTAATGGGTCCCATGAAGGGCCAACCCAGAAAAAGAGAAAGCTATATTCTTCCCCCAACCAAAGAAGGTTCAGCCTCCAAGGCAAAACTGTTGAGACGTTGTTTCTTTCACCTTCTTTCTTAAAAGGAAAATCCATGAGGCAGAATCTGGATTTTGCTATTTTGATTCAAATGGTTTTACATTCCAAAACCATTTAAGATTCAATGTTTGGTAGATTTTCTATCCTGCCTCTAGAAATCTATCCATTTTCTACTCCAACTTCACACTCACAGCTTTTGATTGAATCTGAAGTCAAAGGACAAAAAATCTCCATGGGACTTTTAGAGAATTTCAAAGGCTGTCAGGACTGCCATTTTATGGAAAGCTGTTGGATGCAGACCAATCCTGACTCCATGGATGATGCTTGGGAACATCAGTGGACAGCACACAGTCATTCCACCTCATGGTTGAGGATTTTGTGGAAGCATCTCTCTCCC
Organism: Cicer reticulatum; assembly: GCA_002896235.1. Taxonomy (NCBI): domain Eukaryota; kingdom Viridiplantae; phylum Streptophyta; class Magnoliopsida; order Fabales; family Fabaceae; genus Cicer; species Cicer reticulatum. Next base: position 453 of record PGWS01022294.1, on the reverse strand, counting down.
ATGGTCAATGAGTTCAGCACAGATGCTGATGTATGTGCTAACTAGGAATGTTGTACCCAGGCAGGGATCATTTGTAATTGCAAAGGCTGTTTCACTCTTCTTTGGGGCCTTACAAGGAACTGACAGTGAGTTAGGCTTTGTATTGTGCTGCTAACATTTTAGAGTCAGCACAAGGAAAAAATGCTCCCCTCCCTCACTAATACAAAGATTATCTGAGACACTTTAAAATTTCAGTTGTCCAAATGAGAATCTGTCAAACAACTGCTGAATTTTTGGGGAATCAACTGTCAACCAAATGCAGTTGAAAAGGATAAATGGCATTTGGACAAGGGCACAACCAAGTGCTGAACAAGCACAACCAAGTGCTGAACAACCTGAGCCAGCTGAAACCCAATCTGAGGTTTTGGCTAAGTTGCTGGAATTGATGGAGTCCCAAGCTGCTCACAATGCTAG
>PGWS01022292.1:0-10260 GCA_002896235.1 Cicer reticulatum | reverse complement strand
CCTAGTAGCATTCTTCTCCAAAATTTATAATTGTGCTTCGGGTTCCGCGTCATATTTCAAACACTAGCCATCGTTTGGTCCGAAAATACGGATTTGGGTCCATTTTTGTAGGGTGGTACGAAAATCCCCAAAAAAGTCCAGATGAAATCGAGGACCGGAAGACCCTTACAATATTCTTCTCCTATATTTTTAAGAGTATTTCGGATTCCGCATCAGATTTCAAACACTAGCCATTATCTGGTCCGAATAATAGATTTCTGTCCATTTTTTTCGAGGGGTAAGAAAATCGCCCAAAAAATTCAGATGAAATCGAGGACTTGGATTCCCTGATAGGACTCTTCTTCTAAATTTATAATTGTGTTTCGGGTTCCACGTCAGATTTCAAAAACTAGCCATTGTCTTGTTCAAATATACAGATTTCGATCCATTTTAGTCGGGTAGTACAAAAATCGCACGACAAGTCAAGATGAAATCGAGGACCGAGAGACACTTATAGCATTCTTCTTCTAAATTTATAACGGTGTTTCGAGTTCCGCGTCAGATTTGAAACACTAACAATCGTCTTGTTCGAAAATACGGATTTCGGTCCATTTTAGTCGGGTGGTACAAAAGTCCCCCGAAAAGTCCAGATGAAATCTAGGACTGGGAGACCCTTGTAGCATTATTTTCCAAAATTTATAATTGTGTTTTGAGTTCCGCGGTAGATTTCAAACACTAGCCAAAGTCTGGTATGAAAATACAGATTTTAGTCCAATTTTGTCGTGGGGTACAAAAATTGCTCGAAAAGTCCACATGAAATCGGAGGATCGAATGCCCTCATAGCATTCTTCTCCAAAATTTATAACTGTTATTCGGGTTTCGCGCCAGATTCACAAACACTAGCCATCGTCTGGTCTAAAAATATGAATTTCGGCCATTTTGTTGGGGGTACGAAAATCGCCTAAAAGAGCAGATGAATCGAGGACCAGGAGACCTTACTAGCATTCTCTTCCTAAATTTATAACGAGTTTTGGGTTACGCCTCATATTTCAAACACTAGCAAATTCCTTGTACGAAAATGATGGATTTCGGAACATGTTTGTTGGTGGTACGAAAATAGCCCGAAAAGCCAAGATGAAATCGAGACTGGGAGACCCTTATAGCATTCTTCTCCTAAATTTATAAATTGATTTTTGGGTTCGCGTTAGATTGCAAACTAGCAATCAACTGGTTCGAAATACGGATTTCCGTCCATTTTGGTTGTGGTACGAAAATCACCCGAAAAGTCCAGATGAAATGAGGACCGGGAGACCGTGATAGCATTTATCTCCAAAATTATTTACTGGGTTTTAGGGTCCGCGCTAGATTAAACACTACCATCGTGTTGTCGAATATCTGGATTTCGGTCGTTTTTTTTAAGGGGTAAGAAAATCGCCTGAAAAGTCAGATGAAATCGAGGACGAGAAACCTTATAGCATTTTTCTCCTAAATTATAAATTTTCCCTTGTTCCGTGTCGGATTCAAACACTAGCCATTGTTTTGTTCAAAAAATTACGAATTTCGGTCCATTTAGTTGAGTGGTACAAAAGTCAGCCAAAATATACCAGATGAATCGAGGACTGGAAACCTTATATCATCTTCTCCAAAATATATAACAGTATTTTGATTCGATTCAGATTTCATAACTAGCCATCGTCTGGTCGAAAATATAGATTTTTGGTCCGTTTTTATCGAGGGGTACGAAAATCGCCCGAAAAGTCCAAAATGAAACGACGACCGAGAGACACTTATAGCATTCTTCTCTAAATTTAATACAGTATTTCAGATAAATCGAGAGATTTCAATCCTTTTTAGTCTAGTGTATGAAAGTCGAGAAAAGTCTAGATGAAATCGAGGATTGGAGACCCTTATAGAATTCTCTCCTAAATTTATAAGTGTTTCAAATTCCATATATTACCACCTAAGTTGTAAGACATATGGCCCTTGATTCATGATTTTGATATATTTCCAACATACAATGTATATGCATATTTGATTGATCTAATGATGATGAGAAACATTTCAGGCAAATAAACAAACACTACACACTTGGACAAAACTTGGAACTCAAGCAATCAAGCAAATATGATGATGTCCTACAAGACTTGAAGACTGTGTACAGAGTGTCTAGTGTTAATAAGGGTCAATTAGGTTAGACTTATCATAATGAATTCTCATATAGTATTTGTCAATGAAATTGTAAAATAAGTTGTAATCAATCAATAATAAATCAATTGATACATCAATTGAGCAATCGATGTAACTCATAGAATTGGGAATCGATTACTTACAGGTTTTATTCAAAACCTGTGGTTCTGTGTTTAAACAAATCAATTGCAATCGATTTGCACATCAATGAGTAATCGATTTTTGTGATTCATAGAACCAAGCTCATACTAATTAGTCGATTGGCAAATCGATTATGAAAATGCTTTTCATCAAACACGTGTTCGTGATGAACGAAATTGATTGAACAATCAATTGAAAAATAAGTTTCTAAGTTCATTTTGCAAATAATCGATTAAGATAATCGATTGATAGATGTTTCTTGTGTTGCAGCTTGCATAATCGATTAAGTTAATCGATTGAAATCGAATGAACTGTTAACATTATCAGAAACATATTGTGTAATCGATTGGCATATTGATTTTAACTAAATGCTAAGCTACTGTAACCAGCCAAATCGATTGGATGTAAGACATCTAGTCATGTGACCAGCCATATTGAATTGGCCAAATCGATTAGAGTAAAACACCTTAGTCACTGTGACCAGCCAATTCGATTGACGAATCAATTGGAGTAAAATGTCTAAGTTACAGGGAGTATTTAGCCCATTGCCAAATCAATTATGTTAATAAATGAATCGAATGATTAATCGATTGTTTTGATCTCATTGTTTGAACAAAACAAGTATAATCGATTAGTCAATCGATTCTGATACAATCTGAGTATCAGTCTCTGATAAGTGCATTAAAAGAATCGATTAGGAAATCGATTAGTTCTTATATTTTCAAGATTCAAGAAAAACAAGACACGCGATAATCGATTAGGCAATCGATTAAGCTGGTATCAAACTTTTATAAAATCGATTTATATGATGTTTTTCTGAAAATATATAAATTGAATCAATCACAATTTTTTCATAACAATCATAACACTTTTTCATAAACACAGAAGACTGAAAAACACCTTGAGAGAAAAATTATTACAACACATAAATACTCATTGGCTAATACTTTTGTGTGAGATCTTACATTGTGATTGTGTCAATTTTCTTAGTTTTCTTTAATTCTTTATGAAACAACAATTTATTGTAATTGAAGTTTTGGAAATCCAGTAGTGTACACTGGTGGTTATCTTTTAGGATACTTGTGTTCATCTAAAAGAAACCTCAGCTTGATCTCGCTAGAGTTTGACGAGTAACTCTTAGGGATAGGTTGGTATTGTGATAGAAGTGGTTGTGAGTTGGATGGATAGGTTGTGACGCTGGAAAGTCTATAAAAATATTCCTCAAATCATTCTAGTGAAAGGCTTAAATCTGTTGTAGATTTCAGGACTGGATGTAGGTTATCAAAGTGATAGCCGAACCAGTATAAAAATCTCTTGGTGCACTATTTCCTCTCTCTCTTTACTTTTTATATTGATCTTGCATGTGATTGTGAAATTTCGCTGTGAACAAACTGTTTGAATCTTTTGCTGTTAAAATAGGAATTAATATTAAACAAGTTGGTTTTGATATTAATTCATCACTCAGGAAAGAATTAAATAATCTTGTTGATAATATTGTATAAAATCTCCTAAGGATAGAAGCCATATAACCAACAATTGGCATCAAGAGCCTGATCTTTTATACTAGTTCTCAAAAAGAAAATGACTTCTATTGAATTTCTGGGTGAAGGGGCATCTTTAACTAGACCCCCTGCTTTTAATGGGTCAGCCTACATGTACTGGAAAGAGAGGATGTTCATCTTTCTAGAGGCATGTGGGCTTGATATCTTAGAAGCAGTGGAAAATGGTCCCTATGTGCCTAAACTTGCAGGCACTGAGGGATCATCCATCATCATCAAACCAAGAGCTGATTGGTTTGATGATGACAAAAAGAAAGTTGGCTATAATGCAAAGGCCAAGAATATCATAACCTCTGCTTTGAGTGCTAATGAATTTTTCAGGGTGTCAAACTGCAAAACTGCAAAGGAAATGTGGGATACACTTCAGGAAACTCATAAAGGCACAACAAATGTCAAAAGGGCCAGAACAAATACTCTAATGCATGAGTATGAACTTTTCAACATGAAGAAGGATGAGTCAATCAATGACTTGCAGACAAGGTTCACTCATATGATCAACAATCTACATGCTCTAGGAAAAATTATGGACAATGAGCAACAAATAGGAAAAGTAATGAGGTGCTTGACAAGAGAATGGGAACCCAAGATCACTACCATTGTACTCACCACATGTACTCAGCCCCAAGAACTCCACAACATAATGGAGTTGTAGAAAGGAAGAATAGAGCTCTAGAAGAACTTGTTGGAACAATGATAAATGACTCTAAGCTTCCTAAATACTTTTGGGCTGATGCAATAAATACAGCTGCTCATGTGATGAATAGAGTTCTCATTAGGCCTATCCTTAGAAAAACACCCTATGAACTATATAAGGGTAGAAAACCAAATATTGCCTATTTTAGAGTCTTTGGATGCAAGTGTTTTGTATTGAATAATGGAAAAGACCATCTAGGGAAATTTGACTCTAAGGCAGATGAGGGAATATTTCTAGGATATTCACAATCTAGTAAGGCCTATAGGATCTACAATAAGAGAACCAAAACTATCGAGGAATCTGTTCATGTAAAATTTGATGAAATGTTTACCAAAAACTTGAAAAGTACCCCTCTTATAGTTAATGATTCTCTTGATGAATGTGTAGAATCAGATCCAAAAGAACCAAATGAAATAGTGCCTCCAACTGACATTGAGTACCTAGAACCTATTAGGGAAGATGACTTACCTAAGGAATGGAGGTTCAACAAAAACCATCCTATTGACAACATTATAGGAGAAATTTCTAAAGGGGTTGCTACTAGAAAATCCCTTAGACAATTCTGCAATTTTACAGCCTTTGTTTCTCAAGTAGAACCTAAGAATATAAAGGAAGCTCTCTTGGACAATGATTGGATAGTTTCCATGCAAGAAAAGCTTAATCAATTTGAGAGAAACAAAGTGTGGATCTTAGTTCCTAAACCATAAGACAAACATGTCATTGGAACTAGATGGGTGTTTAGGAATAAAATGGATGAGAATGGGGTAATAACTAGGAATAAGGCTAGACTAGTTGCTAAAGGTTACAACCAGGAGGAAGGCATTGATTATGATGAAACCTATGCTCCTGTAGCCAGATTAGAAGCAATTAAGATTCTGCTTGCTTATGCTTGCATCATGGACTTTAAACTATATCAAATGGATGTAAAGAGTGCCTTTTTAAATGGAGACATCCAAGAGGAAGTTTTTGTTAGTCAAACTCCAGGATTTGAGGATCCTGTTTTTCCAAACCATGTCTTTAAACTAACAAAAGCCCTCTATGGATTGAAACAAGCTCCAAGAGCTTGGTATGAAAAGCTCAGCAATTTCCTCATACAACAAAATTTTTTAAGAGGAAATGTTGATAAAACACTCTTTATAAAGAAAAAGGGAAAAGACATTCTGCTTGTCCAAATTAATGTTGATGACATAATTTTTGGATCCACAAACAGTAAACTTTGCAAAGAATTTGAAAATACAATGAATGGAAGATTTGAAATGTCCATGATGGGAGTATTAACTTACTTCTTGGGATTTCAAATGAATCAAAGAAAGAATGGTATTTTCCTAAGTCAAACCAAATACTGTAATGATCTATTAAAGAAGTTTGGCTTTGATAAATTTAAATCCATTGATACACCCATGAGTCAAGCTTGTCATTTAGATAAAGATGAAAAGGGAAAATTTGTAGATATGACCATGTTTAGAGGCATGATAGGATCTTTATTGTATCTTACAGCTAGTAGACCTGACATTATGTTTAGTATCTGCATGTGTGCAAGATACCCAGCCAATCCTAAGGAATCCCATTTAAGTGCAGTCAAAAGAATTTTTAGATATCTAATAGGAACCAAAAATCTAGGTTTGTGGTATCCTAAGGGCTCAACTTGCACTCTAGTTGGCTATTCTGACTCTGATTTTGCTGGTTGCAAATTAGATAGAAAAAGTACATCTGGTACTTGCCATCTATTAGGGAATTCACTTTATCTTGGCATAGCAAGAAACAAAATAGTGTTGTAGTTTCAACAGCTGAGGCTGAATATGTAGTTGCTGGAAGCTGTTGTGCACAAATTTTATGGATGAAACAACACCTTTCTGACTTTGGTGTTTCTCTTGGAACTGTGCCAATCATGTGTGACAATACTAGTGCCATAAATATTACAAAAAATCCTGTTATGCACTCTAGAACAAAGCATATAGAGAATAGCCATCATTTCATTAGAGATCAATACCAAAATGGTAATATCATGCTTGATTATGTTAATACATCTGATCAATTAGCGGATATATTTACCAAAGCCTTACCCAAGGAAAGTTTCTTCTATATTAGAATGAAACTTGGTATTATGGATCAAAATGAAATATGATCCCTATGAAAAATCGATTGAGACATCGATTATCCTGCGACAAAATAAAAAATCAGCATTTCACAATCGATTGCATAATCGAAAACACGGTGTCTTAATTGAAAACATGATAATCGATTTCATAATCGATTTAGTAATCTCAGATATCAAAAATGCTGGAGTATACATCAATCCAATCGATTGATAAATAGATGAACGATTTGGAAAATCTTTTAAAGAATCGATTTCATAATCGATTATTTGTTTCAAGACATCCACAGATGTGAGAAATTTTCCAAACTCCAACCCGAGCATCGATTGGGTAATCGATTGTGTCAAGTTTTAAAATCTGCAATCAAAATAAATCGATTTCAAAATCGCTGCTACTATCAAAAGTTTTTCTGAACTGATAAAGAAATCGATTTGGACATCGATTTATCAATTGAAGGATCACTTACGAAATCGATTTGGGAGTCGATTTACAATACGATTGTTGGAGAAAAACTAGCCGTTGGAGGCAGTTGTAACGGAATACTTTCATTTTTCCTCCAATAACGGTAACAAAGTCGATTGGACAATCGATTATGTGTACACAAATGTGAAATAAAATCGATTGAGAAATCAATTCTGAACAGTTCTATATAAATCCCTAAATCGATTTCTCAACCCATTTTCACTATCAGTTCACTTTTTCTCTCCCAAACTCGAATTTTTCTGTGCCTTAATCCTTCTCAATCTTCTCAAACATCTCAAATTTCCAAAATCTTACAAATGGCAAGAGTAAAGCAGACTAGTGAAAAACCTCAATCTTCTTCTTCAAAATTTGTTTCCCTAGATTCCTCTTCAACATCTAGTGGAGGAACACCCTCTCCTCAACCTCCTTCCCCTCCTGCTAAGAGAGTCTCAATACCTACTCATAAGGTATTAGCAAAAGATAAAGGGAAGGCTATTGCAACTAATCAAGGAACAACAAAAAAGTGGAAGGTTCCTCAATCTGAAAAACTAATGGGGGATGCCATGAAAGGGCCAACCCAGAAAAAGAAGAAAGCTATATCTTCCCCCCAACCAAAGAAGGTTCAGCCTCCCAAAGGCAAACCTGTTGAAGACGTTGTTCTTTCACCTTCTTTCTTAAAAAGGAAAATCCATGAGGCAAGAACTCTGGATTTTGCCTATTTTGATTCAAATGGTTTTACATTCCAAAACCATTTAAGATTTCATGGTTTGGTAGATTTTCTATCCTGCTCTCTAGAAATCTATCCATTTCTACTCCAACTTCACACTCACAACTTTTGGATTTGAATCTGAAGTCAAAGGAAAGAAAATCTACATGACTTTTAGAGAATTTTCAAGGCTGTCAGGACTGCCATTTTATGGAGAAGCTGTGGATGGCAGGACCAATCCTGACTCCACTGATGATGCTTGGGAAACATCAGTGGACAGACACACAGCAATTCAAGACCTCATGGTTGAAGGATTTGTGGAAGGCATCTCTCTTCCCATTGGTCAAATACAGATTCAGCACAGATTGCTGATGTATGTGCTAACTAGGATGTTAGTACCTAGATCAGGGAATCATGTTGTAATTCAAAGGCTTGATATCACTATTCTTTGGGGCCTTTACAAGGAACTAAAGATGAGTTGGGCTTGGATTGTGTTGGCTAACATGTTAGAGTCAGCACAAGGAAAACAAATGCTCCCCTACCCTCAACTAATAACAAAGATTTTGAGACACTTTAAAATTTCAGTTGTCAATGAAGAATCTGTCAAAACAACTCTGACTTTTGGGGAATCAACTGTCAACCAAATGCAGTTGAAAAGGATAAATGGTAGTTGGACAAGGGCACAACCAAGTGCTGAACAACCTGAGCCAGCTGAAACCCAATCTGAGGTTTTGGCTAAGTTGCTGGAACTGATGGAGTCCCAGGCCGCTCACAATGTTAGGGTGGAAGCCTCTCTTAAGAAACTCCAAGCAACTTTAAACTCAGTGGTTCAAGATGTTGCTGCCATCCAAGAACACTTGGGTCTCAAAATGTCTTTTGAAGACATTGTTGAACTTGGCAATCAAGCATCTGAAGAACCAAATCCTACCAACCTAGATAGTACTGAACCTCATGGTGAGGAGACACTTGCTGGGACTAATACAACAGTCTATACCTCTCCCACTGGTGATAATGAGGAGCAGCCCTAGATTAGTTGTTTAGGATTTTGTTTTCTTTGTTGCTTTGTAATGCTCTTGTATATATATCTTATGATAGCTTTTTGATTCATAATTCTCTCTTGCATATCTTTTTAAATTTAATGACAAAGGGGGAGAATTTAAATGAACAAATTTAACTTGTGCTATTGCTCTGATTGACTGATAGATATTGTTATTGCATTCTAATATCTGATAATGTACTCTGATATACCAAATTCATGTGCTTATGCATTGTACTCTGATACATACCAAATCTGGAAGTGAAAGCACTGATATTGATCTGATACTACGCTTTGATATACCTAACTTAAGAGAGTTTAAATTGAATGCTCTGATACTGAATGATATTATTATGCTCTGATATCAAAAGATCTTATGTGCTCTATGTGGTATGCCCTGATATCAAAGTTGAATAAATGAAATACTGTTGTGCTCTGAAACTACTTATGTACTCTTATGCTGAATCTGTTAAGTGTACTCTGATAACAAATTTTAACAAGCTCTAATACTCTGATTTTAATAAATTTGAATAGCAAGCTATGATATCAAAATCTGATACCAAATTTGAAATGAATCATGAATTCTAAAATTCAGGGGGAGATTTTAAATAATAGTTATTATTATAAACTTATAAACTCAAGGTTAAATGGTATGTTTGTCATTTAATCAAAAAGGGGGAGATTGTAAGACATATGCCTCCTTGATCATGATTTTGATATAATCTCCAAACATACAATGTATATGCATTATTTGATTGATCTAATGATTTGAATTAAGAAACATTTCAGGCAAATAAACAAACACTACACACTTGGACAAAACTTGGAACTCAAGCAATCAAGCAAAGATGGATGATGTCCTACAAGGCTTGAAGACTGATGTACAAGAGTGTCTAGTGTTAATAGGGTCAATTAGGTAGACTTAATCATAATGAGTTCTCATATAGTATTTGCCAATGAAATCATAAAATAAGTTTTAATCAATCAAGTAATAAATCAATTGATACATCAATTGAGCAATCGATTGTCTGACTCACAGAATAAAGGTTTCACTAAGTTAATCGATTGGGAAACCTGTGTTCTGTGTTTAAACAAATCAATTGGACAATCGATTTGCACATCAATTGAGTAATCGATTTTGTGATTCACAGAACCAAGCTCATACTAAGTCAATCGATTGGCAAATCGATTATGAAAATACTTTTTCATCAGACATGTGTTCTGTGATCAACGAAATCGATTGGACAATCAATTGAAATAAGTTTCTTAAGTTGCAAGCTTTGCACTAATCGATTAGATAATCGATTGATAGATGTTTCTTGAGTTGCAAGCTTTGCATCAATCGATTAGGTAATCGATTGAAAGAATGAACTGGTTAATCATTTATCAGAAACATATTG
>PGWS01022291.1:0-14006 GCA_002896235.1 Cicer reticulatum | reverse complement strand
GGTCCTTGATTTGATCTGGACTTTTCGGTCGATTTTCGTACCCATCGACAAAAATATGCCAAAATCTGTATTTTCGGACCAGACGATGGCTAGTGTATGAATTTTGACGTGGACCCAAAACCAGTTATCAATTTTGGAGAAGAATGATGTAAGGGTCTTCCCAGTCCTCATTACACTAGACATCGTCTTGTAGAGAAAATACGGATTGTGGTCAATTTTGTCGGGTGATACAAAATCTCCCGAAAAGTTTAGATGAAATCGAGAACGGGAGACCCTTATAACATTCTTTCTACAAATTATAACTGTGGTTCGGGTTCCGCGTTAAAAATTCAAAAACTAGCCATCGTTTGGTCCGAAAATAACATTTCGGCATATTTTGTCGATGGGTACGATAAATCGACTGAAAAGTCCAGATGAAAATCGAGGACCCGGAGACCCTTATAGCATTCTTCTCCAAAATTTAAAACTGTGTTCGGTTTCTGTGTCCGAATTCAAACACTAGCCATCGTCCTTGTTCGAAAATACGGCTTTCGGTCCATTTTAGTCAGGGTGGTATGAAAAATCGCCCGAAATGTCTAGTTGAAATCGAGGACCAGGAGACCCTTATAGCATTCTTCTCCAAAATTTATTACTATGTTCAGGTTCCGCGTAAGATTTCCAACACTATCCCTCGTCTAGTTTGAAAATACAGTTTTCGGTAATTTTTTGTCGAGGGTTACAAAAATGTTCGATTAGTCCAAATGAAATCGAGGACCAAGAGACCCTTATAGCATTTCTTCTCCAAAATTTATACTGTGTCCGGGTTAAGTGTTAGATTTCAAAACACAAACCATCGTTTTGTTCGAAAATATAGTTTTTGGTTCATTTTAGTATGGTGGTACGAAAATCGTCCAAACAGTCTAGATCAAAATCGTCGATCAGAAGACCTTATAGCATTCTTCTCAAAAATTTATAATAGTGTTTTAGGTTCCACGACAGATTTCAAACACTAACCATCGTTTTGTTCGAAAATACGAATTTCCATCCATTTTAGTCGTGTGGTACGAAAATCGCCTGAAAAGACCAGATGAAATCGAGGACCAGGAGACCCTTATGAGCATTCTTCTCCAAAATTTATAACTGTTTTTTGGGCTCGCGCCCGATTTTAAACATTAGCCATCGTCATGTCCAAAATAATGAATTTTGGTCCATTTTGTTGGGTGGTACAAAATCTCCCAAAAAAGTCCAGATGAAATCGAGGATAGGGAGACCCTTATAGCATTCTTCTTCACTAATTTATAACTGTATTTCAGGTTCTGCGTCAGATTTCAACACTAGCCATAATCTTGTTCGAAAATACGAATTTCAGTCCATTTTAGTTAGGTGGTATGAAAATCGCCCGAAAGGTCCAGGTGAAACGAAGACCGAGACTCTTATAGCATTCTTCTCAAAATTTATAACTATGTTACGGGTTCTGCCAAATTTCAAACACTAACCATCGTTTTGTGTCGAAAAATACGAACTTCGGTCCATTTTAGGCTGGTGGTACGAAAATCGCTCAAATTTAGGACAGGAAACCCTAGTAGCATTCTTCTCCAAAATTTATAATTGTGCTTCGGGTTCCGCGTCATATTTCAAACACTAGCCATCATTTGGTTCGAAAATACGGATTTGGGTCCATTTTTGTAGGGTGGTCGAAAATCCCAAAACTCCATGAAAATCGAGGACCGGAGACCCTTACAACATTCTTCTCCTATATTTTTAAGAGTCTTTGGGTTCCGCATCAGATTTCAAACACTAGCAACTTCTGGCCGAATAATAGATTTCAGTCCATTTTGTTTCGAGGGGTCAAGAAAATCGCCCAAAAGTTCAGATGAAATCAGGACCGGAGACCCTGATAGGACTCTTCTTCTAAATTTATAATTGTGTTTCGGGTTCCACGTCAGAATTTCAAAAACTAGCCATTGTCTTGTTCAAATATACGGATTTCGGTCCATTTTAGTCGGGTAGTACAAAAATCGCACGAAAAGTCAAGATGAATCGAGGACGAGAGCACTTAATAGATTCTTCTTCTAAATTTATACGTCAGTTCCGCGTCAGATTTGAACACTAACCATCGTTTGTTCGAAATACGGATTTCGGTCCCATTTTAGTAGGGTGGTAAAAGTCCCCGAAAAGTCCAGATGAAACTAGGACTGGAAGACCTTGTAGCATTCTTTCAAAATTTATTAATTGTGATTTTGAGTTCGCGGTAGATTCAACACAGCAAAGTCTGGTATGAAAATACAGATTTTAGTCCAAATTTTGTCGTGGGGTCAAAAATTGCTCGAAAGTCCACATGAAATGAAGGATCGGATGCCCTATAGCATTCTTCTCCAAAATTAATAACTGTATTCGGGTTTCGCGCCAGATTTCAAACACTAGCCATCGTCTGGTCAAAATTGATTTCGGCCATTTGTTGGGCTGGTACGAAAATCGCCTAAAAGACCAGATGAAATCGAGGACCAGGAGACCCTTATAGCATTCTTCTCCTAAATTTAACTGAGTTTTGGGTACGCCTCATATTTCAAACACTAGCAATTACCTCGTACGAAAATAGGATTTTAGACTGTTTGTTGGGTGGTAACGAAAAGCCCGAAAAGCCAAGATGAAATCGAGGACTGGGAGACCCTTATAGCATTCTTCTCCTAAATTTATAATTGATTTTTGGGTTTCCGCGTTCGATTTCAAAACTCTTAGCATCAACTTGTTCGAAAATACGGATTTCAGTCCATTTTTTGTTGGGTGGTACGAAAATCACCCGAAAGTCCAGATGAAATGAGGACCGGGAGACCGTGATAGCATTTATCTCAAAAATTTATTACTGGGTTTAGGGTCCGCGCTAGATTTCAAACCACTTACCATCGTCTTGTTCGAATATATCTGGATTTCGGTCGTTTTTTGTTAAGGGGTAAAGAAAAATCGCCTGAAAAGTCCAGATGAAATCGAGGACCGAGAAACCTTTATAGCATTCTTCTCCTAAATTTATAATTGTGTTCCTTGTTCCGTGTCGGATTTCAAACACTAGCCATGTTTTGTTCAAAAATACGAATTTCGGTCCATTTTGAGTTGAGTGGTACAAAAGTCAGCCAAAAATACAGATGAAATCGAGGACTGGGAAACCCTTATATCATTCTTCCTCCAAAATATATAACAGTATTTTGGATTCGGATCAGATTCAATAACCTAGCATCGTCTGGTCCGAAAATAGATTTTGGTCCGTTTTATCGAGGGGTACGAAAATCGCCCTGAAAGTCCAATTGAAAAACGACGACCGCGAGAGACACTTATAGCATTCTTTGCTTCTAAATTAATACAGTATTTCAGATGAAATCGAGAGTTTCAATCCATTTTAGTCTAGTGTATGAAAGTCGACGAAAAAGTCTAGATGAAATCGATGGATTAAAAGGGAGAGACCCCTATAGAATCTTCTCCTAAATTATAAATGTTTTCAAATTCCATATATTCCCACTAAGTTTGTAAGACAATATGCCTCCTTGATCATGATTTTGATATAATTTCCAAACATACAATGTATATGCATTATTTGATTGATCTTATGATTTGAATTGAGAAACATTTCAGGCAAATAAACAAACACTACACACTTGGACAAAACTTGGAACTCAAGCAATCAAGCAAATATGGATGATGTCCTACAAGACTTGAAGACTGATGTACAAGAGTGTCTAGTGTTAATAGGGTCAATTAGGTAGACTTAATCATAATGAGTTCTCATATAGTATTTGTCAATGAAATTGTAAAAAATAAGTTTTAATCAATCAAGTAATAAATCAATTGATACATCAATTGAGCAATCGATTGTCTGACTCATAGAATTGGGAAATCGATTACTTACAGGTTTTCAAAACCTGTGTTCTGTGTTTAAACAAATCAATTGGACAATCGATTTGCACATCAATTGAGTAATCGATTTTGTGATTCATAGAACCAAGCTCATACTAAGTTAGTCGATTGGCGAATCGATTATGAAATGCTTTTTCATCAAACACGTGTTCTGTGATCAACGAAATTGATTGAACAATCAATTGAAATAAGTTCTTAAGTTGCAAGCTTTGCACTAATCGATTAGATAATCGATTGATAGATGTTCTTGTGTTGCAAGCTTTGCATTAATCGATTAAGTAATCGATTGAACGAATGAACTAGTTAATCATTTATCAGAAACATATTGCGTAATCGATTGGCATATTGATTTTAACTAAATAGCTAAGCTACTGTAACCAGCCAAATCGATTGGAGTAAGTCATCTTAGTCAATGTGACCAGCCAAATTGATTGGCAAATCGATTAGAGTAAAACACCTTAGTCACTGTGACCAGCCAATTCGATTGACGAATCAATTGGAGTAAAATGTCTAAGTTACAGGGAGTATTTAGCCCATTGCCAAATCAATTATGTTAATAAATGAATCGAATGATTAATCGATTGCTTTGATCTCATTGTTTGAACAAAACAAGTATAATCGATTAGTCAATCGATTCTGATACAATCTGAGTATCAGTCTCTGATAAGTGCATTAAAAGAATCGATTAGGAATCGATTAGTTCTTATATTTCAAGATTCAAGAAAAACAAGACACGCGATAATCGATTAGGCAATCGATTAAGCTGGTATCAAACTTTTATAAAATCGATTTATATGATGTTTTTCTGAAAATATATAAATTGAATCAATCACAATTTTTCATAACAGTCATAACACTTTTTCATAAACACAGAAGACTGAAAAACACCTTGAGAGAAAAATTATTACAACACACAAATACTCATTGGCTAATACTTTTGTGTGAGATCTTACATTGTGATTGAGTCAATTTTCTTAGTTTTCTTTAATTCTTTATGAAACAACAATTTCTGTAATGAAGTTTTGGAAATCCAGTAGTGTACACTGTTGGTTATCTTTTAGGATACTTGTGTTCATCTAAAAGAAACCTCAGCTTGATCTCGCTAGAGTTTGACGAGTAACTCTTAGGGATAGGTTGGTATTGTGATAGAAGTGGTTGTGAGTTGGATGGATAGGTTGTGACGCTGGAAAGTCTATAAAAATATTCCTCAAATCATTCTAGTGAAAGGCTTAAATCTGTTGTAGATTTCAGGACTGGATGTAGGTTATCAAAGTGATAGCCGAACCAGTATAAAAATCTCTTGGTGCACTATTTCCTCTCTCTCTTTACTTTTTATATTGATCTTGCATGTGATTGTGAAATTTCGCTGTGAACAAACTGTTTGAATCTTTTGCTGTTAAAATAGGAATTAATATTAAACAAGTTGGTTTTTGATATTAATTCATCACTCAGGAAAGAATTAAATAATCTTGTTGATAATATTGTATAAAATCTCCTAAGGATAGAAGCCATATAACCAACAATTGGCATCAAGAGCCTGATCTTTTATACTAGTTCTCAAAAAGAAAATGACTTCTATTGAATTTCTGGGTGAAGGGGCATCTTTAACTAGACCCCCTGCTTTTAATGGGTCAGCCTACATGTACTGGAAAGAGAGGATGTTCATCTTTCTAGAGGCATGTGGGCTTGATATCTTAGAAGCAGTGGAAAATGGTCCCTATGTGCGTAAACTTGCAGGCACTGAGGGATCATCCATCATCATCAAACCATGAGCTGATTGGTCTGATGATGACAAAAAGAAAGTTGGCTATAATGCAAAGGTCAAGAATATAATAACCTCTGCTTTGAGTGCTAATGAATTTTTCAGGGTGTCAAACTGCAAAACTGCAAAGGAAATGTGGGATACACTTCAGGAAACTCATAAAGGCACAACAAATGTCAAAAGGGCCAGAACAAATACTCTAATGCATGAGTATGAACTTTTCAACATGAAGAAGGATGAGTCAATCAATGACTTGCAAACAAGGTTCACTCATATGATCAACAACCTACATGCTCTAGGAAAAATTATGGACAATGAGCAACAAATAGGAAAAGTAATGAGGTGCTTGACAAGAGAATGGCAACCCAAGATCACTACCATTGTACTCACCACATGTACTCAGCCCCAAGAACTCCACAACAGAATGGAGTTGTAGAAAGGAAGAATAGAGCTCTAGAAGAACTTGCTAGAACAATGATAAATGACTATAAGCTTCCTAAATACTTTTGGGCTGATGCAATAAATACAGCTGCTCATGTGATGAATAGAGTTCTCATTAGGCATATCCTTAGAAAAACACCCTATGAACTATATAAGGGTAGAAAACCAAATATTGCCTATTTTAGAGTCTTTGGATGCAAGTGTTTTGTATTGAATAATGGAAAAGACCATCTAGGGAAATTTGACTCTAAGGCAGATGAGGGAATATTTCTAGGATATTCACAATCTAGTAAGGCCTATAGGATCTACAATAAGAGAACCAAAACTATCGAGGAATCTGTTCATGTAAAATTTGATGAAATGTTTACCAAAAACTTGAAAAGTACCCCTCTTATAGTTAATGATTCTCTTGATGAATGTGTAGAATCAGATCCAAAAGAACCAAATGAAATAGTGCCTCCAACTGACATTGAGTACCTAGAACCTATTAGGGAAGATGACTTACCTAAGGAATGGAGGTTCAACAAAAACCATCCTATTGACAACATTATAGGAGAAATTTCTAAAGGGGTTGCTACTAGAAAATCCCTTAGACAATTCTGCAATTTTACAGCCTTTGTTTCTCAAGTAGAACCTAAGAATATAAAGGAAGCTCTCTTGGACAATGATTGGATAGTTTCCATGCAAGAAAAGCTTAATCAATTTGAGAGAAACAAAGTGTGGATCTTAGTTCCTAAACCATAAGACAAACATGTCATTGGAACTAGATGGGTGTTTAGGAATAAAATGGATGAGAATGGGTAATAACTAGGAATAAGGCTAGACTAGTTGCTAAAGGTTACAACCAGGAGGAAGGCATTGATTATGATGAAACCTATGCTCCTGTAGCCAGATTAGAAGCAATTAAGATTCTGCTTGCTTATGCTTGCATCATGGACTTTAAACTATATCAAATGGATGTAAAGAGTGCCTTTTTAAATGGAGACATCCAAGAGGAAGTTTTTGTTAGTCAAACTCCAGGATTTGAGGATCCTGTTTTCCAAAACCATGTCTTTAAACTAACAAAAGCCCTCTATGGATTGAAACAAGCTCCAAGAGCTTGGTATGAAAAGCTCAGCAATTTCCTCATACAACAAAATTTTTTAAGAGGAAATGTTGATAAAACACTCTTATAAAGAAAAAGGGAAAAGACATTCTGCTTGTCCAAATTAATGTTGATGACATAATTTTTGGATCCACAAAAGTAAACTTTGCAAAGAATTTGAAAATACAATGAATGGAAGATTTGAAATGTCCATGATGGGAGAATTAACTTACTTCTTGGGATTTCAAATGAATCAAAGAAAGAATGGTATTTTCCTAAGTCAAACCAAATACTGTAATGATCTATTAAAGAAGTTTGGCTTTGATAAATTTAAATCCATTGATACACCCATGAGTCAAGCTTGTCATTTAGATAAAGATGAAAAGGGAAAATTTGTAGATATGACCATGTTTAGAGGCATGATAGGATCTTTATTGTATCTTACAGCTAGTAGACCTGACATTATGTTTAGTATCTGCATGTGTGCAAGATACCCAGCCAATCCTAAGGAATCCCATTTAAGTGCAGTCAAAAGAATTTTTAGATATCTAATAGGAACCAAAAATCTAGGTTTGTGGTATCTTAAGGGCTCAACTTGCACTCTAGTTGGCTATTCTGATTCTGATTTTGCTGGTTGCAAATTAGATAGAAAAAGTACATCTGGTACTTGCCATCTATTAGGGAATTCACTTTATCTTGGCATAGCAAGAAACAAAATAGTGTTGCAATTTCAACAGCTAAGGCTGAATATGTAGTTGCTGGAAGCTGTTGTGCACAAATTTTATGGATGAAGCAACACCTTTCTAACTTTGGTGTTGATCTTGGAACTGTGCCAATCATGTGTGACAACACTAGTGCCATAAATATTACAAAAAATCCTGTTATGCACTCTAGAACAAAGCATATAGAGAATATCCATCATTTCATTAGAGATCAATACCAAAATGGTAATATCATGCTTGATTATGTTAATACATCTGATCAATTAGCGGATATATTTACCAAAGCCTTACCCAAGGAAAGTTTCTTCTATATTAGAATGAAACTTGGTATTATGGATCAAAATGAAATATGATCCCTGTGAAAAATCGATTGAGACATCGATTATCCTGCGACAAAATAAAAAATCAGCATTACACAATCGATTGCATAATCGAAAACACGGTGTCTTAATTGAAAACACGATAATCGATTTCATAATCGATTTAGTAATCTCAGATATCAAAAATGCTGGAGTATACATCAATCCAATCGATTGATAAATCGATGAACGATTTGGAAAATCTTTTAAAGAATCGATTTCATAATCGATTATTTGTTTCAAGACATCCACAGATGTGAGAAATTTTCCAAACTCCAACACGAGCATCGATTGGGTAATCGATTGTGCAAGTTTTAAAATCTGCAATCAAAATAAATCGATTTCAAAATCGCTGCTACTATCAAAAGTTTTTCTGAACTGATAAGGAAATCGATTTGGACATTGATTTATCAATTGAAGGATCACTTACGAAATCGATTTGGGAGTCGATTTACAATACGACTGTTGGAGAAAAAACTAGCCGTTGGAGGTAGTTGTAACAGAATACTTTCATTTTTCCTCCAATAACGGTAACAAAGTCGATTGGACAATCGATTGTGTGTACGCAAATGTGAAATAAAATCGATTGAGAAATCAATTCTGAACAGTTCTATATAAATCCCTAAATCGATTTCTCAACCCATTTTCACTATCAGTTCACTTTTTTCTCCCCAAACTCGAATTTTTTCTGTGCCTTAATCCTTCTCAATCTTCTCAAACATCTCAAATTTCCAAAATCTTACAAATGGCAACAGTAAAGCAGACTAGTGAAAAACCTCTATCTTCTTCTTCAAAATTTGTTTTCCTAGATTCCTCTTCAACATCTAGTGGAAGAACACCCTCTCCTCAACCTCCTTCCCCTCCTGCTAAGAGAGTCTCAATACCTACTCATAAGGTATTAGCAATAGATAAAGGGAAGGCTATTGCAACTAATCAAGGACAACAAAAAAAGTGGAAGGTTCCTCAATCTGAAAAAGTAATGGGGGATGCCATGAAAGGCCAACCCAGAAAAAGAAGAAAGCTATATCTTCCCCCCAACCAAAGAAGGTTCAGCCTCCCAAAGGCAAACCTGTTGAAGACGTTGTTCTTTCACTTTCTTTCTTAAAAAGGAAAATCCATGAGGCAAGAACTCTGGATTTTGCCTATTTTGATTCAAATGGTTTTTACATTCCAAAACCATTTAAGATTTCATGGTTTGGTAGATTTTCTATCCTGCTCTCTAGAAATCTATCCATTTCTACTCCAACTTCACACTCACAGCTTTTGGATTTGAATCTGAAGTCAAAGGAAAGAAAATCTCCATGACTTTTAGAGAATTTTCAAGGCTGTCAGGACTGCCATTTTATGGAGAAGCTGTGGATGGCAGGACCAATCCTGACTCCACTGATGATGCTTGGGAAACATCAGTGGACAGACACACAACAATTCAAGACCTCATGGTTGAAGGATTTGTGGAAGGCATCTCTCTTCCCATTGGTCAAATGAAGATTCAGCACAGATTGCTGATGTATGTGCTAACTAGGATGTTAGTACCCAGGTCAGGGAATCATGTTGTAATTCAAAGGCTTGATATCACTCTTCTTTGGGGCCTTTACAAGGAACTGAAGATGAGCTGGGCTTGGATTCTGCTGGCTAACATGTTAGAGTCAGCACAAGGAAAACAAATGCTCCCCTACCCTCAACTAATAATAAAGATTCTGAGACACTTTAAAATTTCAGTTGTCAATGAAGAATATGTCAAAACAACTCTGATTTTTGGGGAATCAACTGTCAACCAAATGCAGTTGAAAAGGATAAATGGCATTTGGACAAGGGGCACAACCAAGTGCTGAACAAGCACAACCAAGTGAACAACTGCCAGCTGAAACCCAATCTGAGGTTTTGGCTAAGTTGCTGGAATTGATGGAGTCCCAAGCTGCTCACAATGCTAGGGTGGAAGCCTCTCTTAGGAAACTCCAAGCAACTTTAAACTCAGTGGTTCAAGATGTGGATGCCATCCAAGAACACTTGGGTCTCAAAATGTCTTTTGAAGACATTGTTGACATTGGCAATCAAGCAACTACAGAACCAAATCCTACCAACCTAGATAGCACTGAACCTCATGGTGAGGAAACACTTGCTGAGGCTAATACAACAATCTCTACCTCTCCATTGGTGATAATGAGGAGCAGCCCTAGATTAGTTGTTTAGGATTTTGTTTTCTTTGTTGCTTTGTAATGTTCTTGTATATATATCTTATGACAGTTTTTTTATATTCATCACTCTCTCTCTTGTATATCTTTTTGAATTCAATGACAAAGGGGGAGAACTTAAATGAACAAATTTAACTTGTGCTATTGCACTGATTGACTGATAGATATTGTTATTGTATTTTGACATCTGATTCTGATACCTAACTTGATTATGATTAATTGTACTCTGATATATACCAAATTCTTATGCTTATGCTTTGTACTCTGATACATACCAAATCTGGAAGTGAAAGCACTGATATTGCTCTGATACTGCGCTTTGATATACTAAACTTAAAAGAGTTTAAACTGAATGCTCTGATACTGAATGATATTGTTCTGATATTATTATGCTCTGATATCAAAAGATCTTATGTGCTCTATGTGGTATGCTTTGATATCAAAGTTGAATCTGTTAGGTGTACTCTGATACCAAATTCTAATAAGCTCTAACACTCTGATTTTAATAAATTTGAATAGCAAGCTATGATATCAAAATCTGATACCATATATGAATAAATGTGAATAGCTTGTGCTTATGCTGTTGAAATGAATCATGAATTCTAAAATTCAGGGGGAGATTTTAAATAATAGTTATTATTATAAAGTTATAAATTCAAAGTTAAATTGTATGTTTGTCATTTAATCAAAAAGGGGGAGATTGTAAGACATATGCCTTATTGATCATGATTTTGATATAATTTTCAAACATACAATGTATATGCATTATTTGATTGATCTAATGATTTGAATTGAGAAACATTTCAGGCAAATAAACAAACACTACACACTTGGACAAAACTTGGAACTCAAGCAATCAAGCAAATATGGATGATGTCCTACAAGACTTGAAGACTAATGTACAAGAGTGTCTAGTGTTAATAGGGTCAATTAGGTAGACTTAATCATAATGAGTTCTCATATAGTATTTGTCAATGAAATTATAAAATAAGTTTTAATCAATCAAGTAATAAATCAATTGATACATCAATTGAGCAATCAATTGTCTGACTCACAGAATAAAGGTTTCACTAAGTTAATCGATTGGGAAATCGATTACTTAAAGGTTTTTTCAAAACTTGTGTTCTGTGTTTAAACAAATCAATTGGACAATCAATTTGAACATCAATTGAGTAATCGATTTTGTGATTCACAGAACCAAGCTCATACTAAGTTAATCGATTGGCAAATCGATTATGAAAATGCTTTTCATCAGACATGTGTTCTGTGATCAACGAAATCGATTGGACAATCAATTGAAATAAGTTTCTTAAGTTGCAATCTTTGCACTAATCGATTAGATAATCGATTGATAGATGTTTCTTGTGTTGCAAGCTTTGCATTAATCAATTAAGTAATCGATTGAACGAATGAACTGGTTAATCATTTATCAGAAACATATTGCGTAATCGATTGGCATATCCATTTTAACTAAATAGCTAAGCTATTGTAACCAGCCAAATCGATTGGAGTAAGACATCTTAGTCACTTGACCAGCCAAATTGATTGGCAAATTGATTGGAGTAAAACACCTTAGTCACTGTAACCAGCCAAGTCGATTGACGAATCGATTGGAGTAAAATGTCTAAGTTACAGGGAGTATTTAGCCCATTGCCAAATCGATTATGTTAATAAATGAATTGAATGAGTAATCGATGGTTTTGATCTCGTTGTTTGAACAAAACAAGTATAATCGATTAGTCAATCGATTCTGATACAATCTGGAGTATCAGTCTCTGATAAGTGCATTAAAAGAATCGATTAGGAAATTGATTAGTTCTTATATTTTCAAGATTCAAGAAAAACAAGACACGCGATAATCGATTAGACAATCGATTAAGCTGGTATCAAACTTTTATAAAATCGATTACGAAATCGATTTATATGATGTTTTTTCTGAAAATATATAAATTGAATCAATCGCAATTTTTTCATAACAATCATAACACTTTTTCATAAACACAGAAGACTGAAAAACACCTTGAGAGAAAAATTGTTACAACACACAAATACTCATTGGCTAATACTTTTGTGTAAGATCTTACATTGTGATTGAGTCAATTTTCTTAGTCTTCTTTAGTTCTTTGTGAAAGAACAATATCTGTAATTGAAGTTTTGGAAATCCAGTAGTGTACACTGGTGGTTATCTTTTTAGGATACTTGTGTTCATCTAAAAGAAACCTCAGCTTGATCTCCCTAGAGTTTGACGAATGACTCTTAGGGATAGGTTGGTATTGTGATAGAAGTGGTTGTGAGTTGGATTGGATAGGCTAAAGACGCTGGAAAGTATGTAAAATATTCCTCAAATCATTCTAGTGAAAGGCTGAAATCTGTTGTAGATTTCAGGACTGGATGTAGGTATCAAAAGTGATAGCCGAACCAGTATAAAAATCTCCTCGTGCACTATTTCCTCTCTCTCTTTACTTTTTATAT
This sequence comes from Cicer reticulatum, assembly GCA_002896235.1. NCBI lineage: Eukaryota > Viridiplantae > Streptophyta > Magnoliopsida > Fabales > Fabaceae > Cicer > Cicer reticulatum. The sequence continues at coordinate 1,089 of PGWS01022291.1, read as the reverse complement.
TGATCTTGCATGTGATTGTGAATTCCGCTGTGAACAAACTGTTTGAATCTTTTGCTGTTAAAATAGGAATTAATATTAAACAAGTTGGTTTTGATATTAATTCATCACATAGGAAAGAATTAGATAATCTTGTTGATAATATTGTATAAAATCTCCTAAGGATAGAAGCCATATAACCAACATAGTTTTGATACAAAAGTCATGATAATATCTTCACAATGTCAGATTTCAAACACTAGCAATCGTCTTGTTCGAAAATACAGTTTTCTTTGCATTTTTGTCGGGTGTGTACGAAAATCGCCCGAAAAGTCTATATGAAATTGAGGACCGGAAAAACCCTTATATAGCATTCTTTCTCCTAAATTTATAATAGTATTTTAGGTTCTGCGTCAAATTTCAAACACTCTCCCTCTTTTGGTCCGAAAATACAGATTTCTGTCCATTTTTGTCGGGTATATACGAAAATTGATCCAAAAGTCCAAAATGAAATCGAGGAACGGGAAACCCTTATAGCATTCTTCTCCTTAATATATCACCGTGTTTCGAGATCCACGTCAGATTTCAAACACTAGCAATCGTCTAGTCCGAAATACATATTTTGGTCATTTTTGTCGAGGGGTACGAAACTCGCCGGAAAAGTCTAGATGAAATCGAGGGACCGAGAGAAACTTATAGCATTCTTTTTCTAAATTTATAACTATATTCCGGGTTCCGCGTCAGATTTGAAACACTAGCCATCATCTTATTCGAAAATCAGGATATCGGTCCAATTTAGTTGGTGGCTCGAAAATCTCCCGAAATGTCGAGATGAAATTGAGGACAGGAGACTCTTATCGCATTCTTCTCCTAAACTTATAACTGTGTTTCAAGTTCCGCGTCAGATTTCAAACACTATGCCATTCGTCTTATTTCCAAATACGGATTTCGGTCCATTCTTTGTCGTGTGTACGAAAAATCGCCCGAGAAAGTCCATATGAAAATCGAGGACCGAGAGACCCTTATAGCATTCTTCTTCTAAATTTATAAATGTGTTTCGGGTTCCACATCAGATTTCAATCACTAGCCATTATCTTTTTCGAAAATACGTGT